>OVAP01002838.1:0-18242 GCA_900406295.1 Aurinia saxatilis
TTACATTTTTAAATTTGCTCTAATCCAAATACGAAACAATGCTAGTTGTTCACTAGTTTTCCTTCCCAATTTTCAAACAATTACTACTTACCGACGCCGGCAGCGTAGTCTCTTTCCGCGGAGGCTGTGGTGGTTCTTCTCTTCTCACCGACTTTTTTCTTTGAATCTCTTCCTCTTCACTGCTTTCCTCCTCCGATGTTGAGTCTTCCTCGGATCCCTCTTCTTCACCAGATTCATCCTCCTCCGACGAGCCCTCGGATTCCTCACCAGATTCCTCTCCGGACTCCTCACTGGATTCCTCTGCTTCTACTCTCGCGACAACGACTTTGGTTGGAGCCTCCTTCACAGTGGTAGTCGGGCCACCACTCGGCCCTCCAATCGGAGCATCCTTCGCCGCTACCGCCGTTTTTCACTCTGCTTCGAGGGAAGCTCCTCCACGGAAGCCTTCACGGCTTTCTCACTGGTCTTCGGCGGAGGGTCCTGCGGCCGAGCTTCCTTCAGAGTGGTAGTCGGGCCACCACTCGGCCCTCCAATCGGAGCATCCTCCACGATAGTCTTCGCCGTTACCGCCGTTTTTTCACTCTGCTTCGAGGGAAGCTACTCCATGGCACGGCTTTCTCACTGGTGTTCGGCGGAGGGTCCTTCGGCCGAGCCTCCTTCTTCTTCGGCGAACACTTCTTCTTCTTTGGACCCATAGGCTTTCTCTTCTCTATCAATAAATTTGATACACGATTGGTCCCAAAGAAATTAGGAGAATTTCAAACGAAACTCTTAGGGTTGGGAAGTGGAGGAAAAATCGGTGATATCGTTCGTGGTGTTTTACAGGGTCGGTTTTACAGGGGAGAGGAGGGATGGGATGATGAACAGTTTTATTGGTTTGATTAGGTTTAAAATTTAAAATTGGTTTCGGTCGGGTTTACGGGTCGGATAAAGATGAATCGGGTGGGTTTTGATGGTAAGGTGGTGTAAATAACACCAACTCCTCCGATAAAACTGTAAAACACCACGAAATTGATAAAAAAAAAATAATTCAGAAAACTATCTTTATTGTTAAGAATATATGAGCGTAAGTTTGTTTGAAGGAGAGTATATGAGCGATAGATCCTGCTATGTACTGCATATAACGTGTTT
Source organism: Aurinia saxatilis (assembly GCA_900406295.1). NCBI lineage: Eukaryota > Viridiplantae > Streptophyta > Magnoliopsida > Brassicales > Brassicaceae > Aurinia > Aurinia saxatilis. The sequence continues at coordinate 1,132 of OVAP01002838.1, forward strand.
GATGAAATGTCTCAGTGAACTATTGAAATGCAATTTTTTTTTGGAAAAACTGCCTATTTAGACACCAAGTGTTGGACCCTATGACTATAGACTCATAAAGAATTCGTAAGGGTCTAAATATACACCAACTTATATAAAACATCACACGGCATCACAATCTATAATGTTTTGCTCTAAGTCATCAAACAGTTAACGGATATTAGTTTTTCCGTGAGATTTGCTGACATGGAATTGTTGTGATAGATTTTGATGCCATGTCAGATCAAGTAACATCACTGAAACTATGCGGAATGAGTTAGATTCAACTGTAACGATTGGAAGGATGTGGTGGAAGCTGCCATATGAACCGATACGAGATAAGAAGCCATTGTGGAGAGACATTGCGCAAAAACATCTAGAGGGTGAATGAAGCTTGCAAGTGGACATTTTTTGTGTGGATATCTTTATAGAAGAAGGGGCTGGTGCTCCATTCATTCCTGGAGATGCTGATGATGATGAAGCTGAGGAAAGTTCAGAGTATTCAGACTTTCAGAGGATGAAGAAGACACTAAGCGAGACTGTACTTAGAAGATTTATTGTTCCCTTTGTAATGGGCTAATGGTTGGTTTATGCTTTATTGGGGAAGACAAAACTGGTTCATGTTTAACTTTCGGTTCAATTTTAGGTATAGAACTTTGGTTTAATTATTTAATTTGAGCTTTAGCCCATCAATATTGGGTATGACCCAACAAAAAAATGATGTGGATACTGACATAGCATTAAAGTCCAACACAACAATGCAATGTCAACAATTCTCACGAAAAAACTAATATCAGTTAACGGTTTGATGATTTTGACCGAAATACTATAGATTGTGATGTCGTGTGATGTTTTATATAAGTTGGTGTATATTTAGACCATTACGAATTCTTTGTGAGTCTATAGTCACATGCTCCAACACTTGGTGTCTAAATAGGCAGTTTTTCCTCTTTTTTTTGTTTACTTGTACTTGCCTTTCAGTGATTCTAATCTAACGAATCTTTACAAAATGCTGAGCATTCTTTTCACAAATTTCTCTTTTTCCACCATTCAAATCATTTATTGCAGATTTTTTAACACTACCTTTTGGCACTTTTTCTCTTTGTGCAGATTTCAGCTGGTGAATTCAACTGTTTTCCTTGGTTCTCACAAATGCCATTTTCATCTCCATGACTTCTTGGACTGTAAAGCTGTCCATTTCTAAGAATTTTCATATAAAACATCAAATTTATGACTGTTTAAAAAGCCACGAATAGAGTCATTTCTTCCTTTGTGCCATGATTTATTGTACTACTCAATCATGTGTTTCCATTTTATCTGGCATAAAAGAGCTGGAGATATAAAGTTGGAGAACTTGTGTTATACAGATTAAAACGTACAACTCTATCTGCTTCATCTTTCATTTACTTGCACATTTTATGTTTTATCTTAGTTGAGAACCAGTTTGGATCTGTGGCGAACGAGAACGTGATGCTTAGACACGAGCTTCTAGCGCTTCACAAGCGCTTGTGAAGACTAAGTATCACAATGTGCTAAAGTGTCTATACATATGTAATAATACTACTGATGTGTTTATAGAGAATTTAATATATTTTGTTTTCAGTATAATTATTTGATGTAAATATTGATTGGTATATCTTAAAAAACTTTAACTAAAAAATTAAAAGTATGTAACGATAATTTTAACTAAAACGAATCCGACTCAATTTAGGATAAAGTGATTAAGAACGGATGAAGAAACAAAAATATTTTTCTGTATTTTCCTTTTTTTGTTTGGGCTTTTTCTTTTCTCTATTTTTTAAAAATATATTCGATCACATCATTTGTGTAAATGGTTAAAAAAAAGATATAATAAAAGTGTTTACATCAAGATTAAATATAGTATATATTTACAAGATTGCAAATCGAAATTCTTCTGAAAAGTCTAGAAAGGCAACTAGGGTTTCTCACTTTCACTATCGCGGTTTCACTTCCAATATGATCGGATTTCTCTATTCAAATTACCAAATTTTTAGCAACCACAAAATAAAAATTGTTTAAAATATAGATGATATTTTTATAAAAAAAACAGTTTAATATAGATGATTATTATGATTATATATATATATATTTATATGAATTTATGTACAAATTGATAAATTAGGTGAATATTTCTTTTTTATTTATTTTCATAACATTATTTAAAAAAAATATACACAATATTTTGTTGTAAATAATTAAAAATTTAAATGTAAATAATATATTCAATAAAAATTAATGACAAATTAACAATTATACAAAATATTTTTCAATAAAATAAAAATATAGAAAATATTTATATTATGTATATTGTGCAGTGTAGTTTTATCAGTGTAATTTTTTTTTGTAAAAGTAAGATTGTAATTTCACATAATTAACATAAAAATAAAATATATGAATTTATAAGCTCAATAAATAAACAGTATAAGTAAAGCGTAATAAATATATTAAACGAGCATATTCTAGAAAATTCAATATTTTGTTCAATGGAGAAGTTGTATGTGGACCGCATAATCCTACAAGGTTCGGGATATAAACCGTAATAAGCACCAAAACACAAGATATGTAAGGACTTTGTCTTCCAACAACCGAGAAATAATCCATCTAATATGCTTATTATAGTTTAGTTTGAATTGAAATATTTATTTAAGTCTAAACAAGCCAGATTTAACGAATCACACCAAACAAAATCTTTAAGACTAATTATACACGATAAATTTCTAAGAAAAATTAAAAAAAAAATTGAATTCATTACTTATGATAATTGGATACATTTGAAACACTATAGATTAAAAATAAAATAAATAAAAATCTTAAAAACATAATGTGATTTGGGTGATTGGCGGGTGTACTTTTTTACATCGCATCCCACAAGGGACGAAGTAGAAAGGGCACGAACCGATATTCTTCTAATGCATATGTTGAAAAGAAAGGAAGAGCTCTCTTTATTCCTTCATTGTTTTCATGCATTGCTTCATTTGTATTACATGTCTTTGCTTTTTAATCTCCGACTATAACAACTTATAGTTATATATATGTACATAATTATAGTTAGCACAAGGTTGTTCCTTTCATTCTTATAGTATTAATATACAACATATACTATAGCAATGAGTATAATACAAACAAAAACAAATGGATATAATATTCTAATTACGATAAATGTAAATAAATAATTAAACATTGTTCATATGATATTTCTTATGTTACAAATATTGTGAGATGGGTAAAAATATAATGTAGTATGTATTTTGCGCGTGTGCTTTTTACTTCGCTTCACCTTGTGCCCCTACATTATCTCAAACGTTACCCCATTTTTTCCATCTTATTATAGAATCATATTTGATTTAAATTGTGTATTTTTAGATAAAATATTTCTAGACCGCACAAGATGCGGACCAATCACCTAGTTTTTATTATTTAACATACATACATTTACTTATATTATCTTGAACAGCCAGATTTTCAAATAAAAACTAAACAACACAACATATTATATTTAACAAAATTAGGATTTAGGGTTAAACTCTTTTTAAGATTAGGGTTTGATTTTTCAGTTTAGGGTTTATAGTTTTGAGTTTTATGGTTTGAGATTTTAAGTTTAGGGTTTAGGTTTAAGGTTAAGATTAGGGCTTAGGTTGTATGGCATTAAGGTTTATGGTTTAGGATCAGGGTTTAAGATTATTAGGGTTTAATATTTTAATGTTGAGGTTTTAAGACTTTAGGGTTTAGTATATTAGGGTTTATGGTTAGTGTTAATGTTTAGGTTTTAGGGTTGTAGGGTTTAGTATTTCAGCGTATAGAGTTAAGTTTAGGCTTAGGGTTATGGTTAATGTGTAGGCTTTACTTTTTTAGGGCATAAGGTTAGGTTTTAGGGTTAACATTCTTTTTACCCTAAACCCAAAACATTAAAATTATATACCCTACACGTTAAATAGCAATAAAACATAAAAAATAACCTAAATATTTAAACCATTAAAGCTAAAATTCTAAACCCTAAGGGCTAATAAACTCCGAAACCTAAATCCTCACCCTGAAAACCATAACCATTACCACTCAAAATTACCCTTTAATTTAAAACCCTAACGTTAAAACCTTAACATTCAACCCTAAGCCCTAACCCTAACCCTAAGCCTTAACCTTAACCTTAAACCCTAAGCCATAATCCTAACCTTAAACCCCAAACCCTAACCTTAACCCTAAACCCTAATCTTAACCCTAAGCCTTAACCCTAAGCACTAACCCTAAGCCTTAACCCTAACCTTAAACTCTAAGCCATAACCCTAACCTTAAACCTTAAGCCCTAACCATAACCTTAAACCCTAAACCTAACCTTAAGCCCTATCCCTAAGCCTTATTCTTAACCTTAACCCTAACCCTAAGCTTAATCTTAAGCCCTAACTTAAACCCTAAGCCTAACCTGAAACCGTAACCTTAAACCCTAACCTTAGATATAAGCCCCAAACTTAAAATCCCAAACCATAAAACTTAAAACTATAAACCCTAAACTATAAAATCAAACCCTAATCCTAAAAAGAGTTTAACCCTAAACCCTAATTTCCCTAAATATAATATCCAATTTTGTTTAGTTTTTGTTTGAAAATCTGGTTGTTCAAGATAATATAAGTAAACGTATGTATGGTAAACGATATAAATGAACTTGGCAAATTGGTTAGTTTTCTCTCATATTACGCACGAGGTGGAGTGTTCATGGGTTATATTGCGGGATTTTTCGGAGTTCATATGTTTAACGTACACAATAATAAGTTTATGAGTTATTTTGCAAAAATTTCTGAGCACAAAACCAAAAATTTTAAGATTTTTTTTTTTGAAAACATACAAGTGTCGAGAAACCTTAAGATTATTAAAGTAAAGAATAAATTAAGTTATAAAATTAATTATCTACTTTCAAGCTGGAAATATACATGCTTATTTCTAACATGCGTCAAAAACAATTTTAAGTGACTTTAGTTTTTGCAATGACAATTAATAAGAGTCAAAGACCGTGTTTTGCACATGTGGATTTGTTTATAACTAGACATGTATTTTACATTTTCAAGAGTCAAGTCGAATTCCGTAATAAATTTTGTTGCAATAGATGAGGAAGGGAAGCCGGAGAAAAAGGACTACCAATGTCGTCGTCTACAAGGAAGTGTTTGATAATCTGTTGTAGTTTATCGTTTCAATACAATCAAAATTACGAAACACTTTATTTTTATTTTTATCAATAATACTACGATTATGTAATTTTGTCAAACATAAACCTATCATTATCTTTTAATTGCTTGCAATTATTCAATATAGCTAATCTTTTGCCTGGAATATTACATACAAACTGTGATAGGTTTAATGTAGTTTAAATTTGATTTCAAATCATGAATCAAATACTTTAAGTTTTTGCCAAGTAATAAGCGTGTAAAACACATCTTACCCAAAAGGGCAAAAACACATATTCATCATGACATTATGGACACTTCAGGTCTTAAATAGCAAAATCCACATTTTCAATACACGCAGTTTAAAAATATTCTACATGATGCAAATGCATTACAGTATAAAAAGTGTTCCCAATCTTTTTGTGCCACAACTCTCTGTCTCAGGATTATTTTCAGCTTACTCCACATTCTTATTTAAATAAAGACTGCCATCCATCCCAGAGAGATTTCTTACTCTTACGAAGAAATCTCACTCACACTGCTAGACCAAGAATTTCTTTTACTGTATTAGTTAAAACTTAAATTATTGTATTGGTGCATACTAAATTTTAACATGGAAATTAATCTTCGCTAATGCATGTAAGTTTTTGTACTTATTTTCCGTATATAATTATTTTATTTTAAATATTTTAAATTTCAACATAAGTGCTAATCATGAAGAAATTTTTTTGTCACACGAAGTATTTACCCATGTTATTTTCATGGTGGATACAAAATCCAGACATGGTATTCGAGCTGAGTCGTTGATGTCTTAGATGGGCACAATATAATATTCTTGCTTTTTAGGAATAATAATTTGAAGAAATATTTATGAGAGGAAATGATAGCAAAATGAGGCAGAAATATATTTGTTTGTTGATGCGATTGAGGATGATAAATATATGTGTAATCAATGTTGTGTATCACAAAGACTAAGAGGAATTTTATAATATTTTGGAACATATAAATTAATTTTAAATCAGTTTTGCAATTTATTAGTGTGGGGGGTCAAATATCCCACATTGGTCAAACGATGAGTTAAAGGATAAAAAAAACCTACCTCGCCATTAACAAACCTTGGAGACGACCTCGCCCTTACATGATGCCTCAAAGGTGATCTCGCCTTTGTGCAAGATCTTAAAGGCAAGGTAACGCGAGGACTTAAGGGCGAGGTTGCGTAAAGTCTTAATAGGCGAGGACGTGTAGCCTAGGTCATGCATTATGGCGAATTCGCCATAATCTCAAAGACGACCTCGTCTTATGCTCAGTCTCAAAGGCGAGCGAGATCACTACCTGAGCATAAAGGCGAGCTCATACTGTCCAAGTGTTCGTGGACTCACCCTTAACGACGTGATTATGGCGACCTCATGGGCTTATGAAGTATCAAATGGTAGACTCGCCACTATTTAACCCCACCTACTAATAAGGCCGAGCAGAAGAGAAGCCCAAACATTAAGTGAAGGCGAGCCGACATAGAGAAAAGGAAAAGCTAGAAGATAGGGAAAATACGAGAAGATCTGGGAAATTTAACTTATCTCTAAGTCGGTCAATTCCTGTATATAAGCATTCTTAGGTTAAACTTGTTAAATCATCTATTTCTAGCCTAAGAACTCTAATACTTTGTGCTAAGAAAGCTTAAACACTTTCCCTATCAATAAAAAGTTCTATGCTTCGCTCTTTGTTTGTGTGTTCATCGATAAGTTTGAGATCCTTGAAAAGATCATAAACAAGTATCTGATTGTGTGAGTTTTCCCCCACACAATTAGCCTAAACGAATTACTAATTCTATTATTATCTAATGAAATAATAATATATGAGTTTTAAGTTTTATGATTTATAATATGAGTAATGACATTTCAATTTCATTTAATCATCATGTATTAGTATCATATATAATTAATATTTTTTGAAAAATTTTAATTACTAAAAAATTAAGATTTATTTTTCTAAAAATATAAATGAATGTAATATAAATAAATTAGGCAATATATTAGTTTAATAGAATTATTAATTCTATTATTCTTATACATTAAATTATATTGTATAAGTTTCAGTCATAATTTATATAGTATTAGCTAGTAGGATATATATAGTTAATATGTAAAATAAAAAATATAGATGCTGAGATATATTCACCAAAATAGAGAAAAGTTAACTTTGTAGACATAGATTTTCTTCTATCGAAAAAATATATTATATCACCGGGATTTGCTTTCTTTTCGTTATATAGTTTAAGATGAAAAAAAAAAAAAAGTAGAATACATAGCTCATGTACTTAGTTTTTAGGCCTCATGGATATTAGTCCCCTTGAAATTGTTAAACGGTATAATGTTGTTGAATGGTATCAATGTCTAGCCCCTTCAGCTTCACTACAGATTCAACGTGACCCTTAAGAGTGTGAAGCTCTCTCAATCTACAGAGCAGAGGAAATGCATTGTCAATTTTTATAGTCTAAGCATTCAATTTTGGTAGTAATGTGAAAAAGGTAAGTTAGTTACCTAGCCACCTCAGCACGCCTCTTTGCTTGCTCGGCTATTTCTGATAGCTCGTGGTTCTTGTCATGGAACATTGCTCCAGGGGGTGGTAGACCATGGAGTGTCCGTTGCGCTAATGCCCATTGAGCCTCTCTTTCTCCTTTTCCATAATCTTTCTTTGTCGTGAAAGCAGTCTACAAAATTATTAAGAAACTGTGAAGGTCACAAGTAACATGTGTAAGTAATGTTTCCTTATTTTTTTTTATAGATTTTGCTCACTTTCTGTTGGATCATATTATCCCAAGCCTTGCCAGTGAGAGAGTAACGGATGATGAACTTGAGGATGTCAAGAGGAATGTAGGTTATGATACTGTATAACCATATGACTCCAGCCCATCCCCATCCACAGCCTAGGATCCTTGCAAATTCCCAGTTTGCATACACAGCAATTAGTGTAGCCACCTGTCCGTCAAATAAAATTGATATACGTCACATGCGATAATTGTACAATAGATGGATATGAATACTAATTTGGTGAGAAGTGAATGTACTAACCAATTGTGCCAAAATAAAGGCTATGATGAGCCAAAACCCAGGCCTCTCAACGAATGACCAACTCCTTGATCTAGTGACAAAGATAAGTGCTTGACTTATAATGCTCACTTGGAGATACAAAGCTGCCATAAGCTCTTCCTCATTGCCTTGTATGGATCTCACCCCAAATGTTTTCTGAAATTTTGTACAAGAAAATTAGTCTTGTGACAGCCGATTTTTGTTGATGTGATATCATATACTACTTACGCTGAAGAAATCAGTATCATGAGCTAGCCAGAAAAAGAGTACTGTGGTAAGAGCCATGTAGGTTCCTAGAACAACACCCGTCGCAAAAATCTCATTGAGCTTCCAAGAATCAGGCACTGGAGAAGGTTTGACCCTGTCCTTAGAAATTGTCATGATGGTTCCATCATTTAGGATTGCGATAATCAAGACCATGAAAGGTGCAAAATCAAATCTCCAGATCAAAGCCACAAGCATGAAACCCAAAACTATACGTATAGTGATAGAAACAGCGTAGATTGTGTAGTTCTTCATTCTCTGGAAGATTGCACGACTTGTCAGCACAGCGCTCACAATCACGCTGAGACCTGGTTCAGTTAGAACAATGTCCGAGGCGCTTCTTGCCGCATCAGTTGCATCTGCCACTGCAATTCCGATATCTGCTTTCTTTAAAGCTGGAGCATCGTTTACACCATCTCCTGTCATCCCACAAATGTGTTTCCTCTCTTGTAGCTTTTTTACTATTTCATACTTGTGCTCTGCGTACGTAAACTTACCAAATTAGATAACCTCAAGGCCATGTAACAGAAAACTGATTGGTATAAATTACCTGGGAAAACACCAGCAAATCCATCAGCTTTCTCAATGAGGTCATCAATTGGTATTCCAACTAATGAGTCGTCCTTTAAATTTCCAAGCAGTGAAGTGGATGGGTACATGTTGGTTCCCATTCCAAGCCTCCGACCAGTCTCAATACCAATAGCAAGTTGGTCACCGGTAATCATCTTTACATTGACACCAAGCTCAAGGGCTCGTCTGATTGTTTCCGCACTATCATGTCTTGGTGGATCAAAGAGTGGCAGTAGACCAATAAATTCCCATTGACCACCATCACTCTCCTTGCTCTTCTCAGGCACGCTCTGTAATTAAGTACAAGATATATCTACTTAAACTCACTGGACCAAACACATTTATATGATGATTCTTACAATGACATACCTGTTGAGCAACCCCGAGAGAACGAAGTCCACGTTCAGCAAACTTATCGATAACTTCGTGGGCTTTTTTCAAAGTGTCTCCTTGGAGGTTGCAAAGTTCAATAATCTGACAGCATTTAGAGATATAGTTGGAATATGCTTAAAGAGAACCATATCATAAGATACAATTGTGAATCATTACTTGCTCAGGAGCTCCTTTGCTGCTCCGATGCCACTCTCCATTTTCGTCGATATAAGTAATAGCTGTACGTTTATCTACGGGGTTAAAGGGCAAGAAATGCACCTCTGTGATTCCTTCTCTTGCCTATTTAAATTATTTAGTCAAGAACAATTGCAAGATAAAATGTGAACTCATTAACCCCCAAAAAATGCCACGTACGTACCTCTTTTGGATCACCTAACATTCCGACGATGGAAGCATCAATAGCATCTTGGTTTTCGATCCTAGAGGCTCTTGCGGCCATTAATACTACTGCATCAGAATCCATATTATTAAGGAACACTTCAATTAAGGACTTATCAACAGAGAGCTTGTTAAGGGTTAGAGTTCCAGTCTTGTCACTGCAGAGAACATCCATTCCAGCCATTTCTTCGATTGCAGTCATCCTCTTGGTGATGGCACCTTGCTGAGAGAGTCTATGCGACCCAATGGCCATTGTCACTGACAAAACTGTAGGCATAGCGATTGGAATTCCTCCGATCAAAAGTACCAATAGGTTGTCAATGCCGTCTCTATATGTACGATGTTGGATGGGGTACATAATCAATATCTCAATCAACATCCCCAATCCAATCGAGCATATACAGAAGTTACCAATTGCCGTCAAAACCTACCAAAAGTAAAAAAAAATATGTCAAAGCAGAATTGACTGTGATTGCAACGTTCAAAGTTAAAGTTACTTGTATACCTTTTGGAAGTGACCAACATTGTTGGTACTGTCAACAAGATGAGCAGCCTTCCCAAAGAAAGTGTGGACACCAGTGGCAATCACAACGGCCTCAATCTCACCTTGCTTGCAGGTTGAGCCTGAGAATACTTCATCTCCAGGGTGTTTGGTGACTGGAAGGGATTCACCGGTGAGGGCAGATTGGTCAATCTTTAAAGGATCTCCTTCAAGAAGACGAGCATCAGCGGGAACGATGTCACCGAGTTTAATGCTTATTAGATCACCGGGGACTAGGATTGAAGCCTCTTGCTCCCCCCATTTCCCGTCTCTTAACACCTAAACCAGAATAAAGTCAGTATATACCACGACCCCTATTGCATATGATTAATGCTTTAATTCGCCTACTTTAGTTTTCGGGGCAAGATTTGCCATAAGTGCAGCAGCGGCATTCCCAGCATTGTTCTCCTCGATGAAGCTAATGGTGGAGTTAATGACAAGCAATACCATAATACCAATGAAATCTTGCCAGTCTGGTGGCTTTCCACCTCCGTTGGCTAAAACAATGGCCATAATTGCTGCCGACTCCATAACCCATGAGAGAGGATTCCACATGAACCCTAAGAATTTCAAAAACTTGTTTTCTTTCTTTTCTTCAAGCTTGTTTGCCCCAAATATCTCAAGTCTTTTCTTTCCTTCATCGCTTGACAAACCTTCTTTTGAGCATTTCAGTTGCTCGAACACTTCATCCACAGGGATCCGTTCCTAAAATTGTCACATGTCTTTTATATTGTACATCACATAATGAAATTATGGCCTATAAATTTATTATATGAAATTCTTACAAGATCCACATTTTCATTCTTAATTTCCTCCCACGAGATGTCTGACGCCATTTCTTTCCAACGAAGAGAGATATGATCTAAACAAATATGTAGTATAGATAAGATATAAAGAAAAGATATATATCCGATAGAATAAACTACCTTCTTCCTTCTCTCCTTTCTCTTAAGCTCTCTCTTAGCAGGCCATGGAAGACACTTTCAAGAGGAGGCCTTAAGAGGGAGGGAGAGAAAAGAAGAAGTGTGCATTACAAGAAACCTAAGGAAAATGAATTACGAAAACAAGAACATAATTGATACAAACGTTATTGTGTTACATTTAAACCTCTAACCAGCTCTACCCATCTTTATTTTTGGAACTTATTAGTCTCTTTCAGTAATCAGGTTTTGTGGTTCACCTTACCTTACGTCTGATTCTTCCTGTCTTGTTTCCTACATTTCAGTTTTGCTTTCCAAAAATAGTGCATCTAAACTTTAGCTTTTTGTTTATATAAAATTTAGAATTTACTGCCAATAAATTATAGCTGGATGAGTGGAAGGTTCCGAGCTCTTTTGATAACAAAAAATGATGTCAAATTGCTTCAAATAATTTTATGTACTGTAATGTTATGTACTCAACAGCAAACTTAGAGCGACCATTAAATAATTTGATGGAGATGAAACAAAAAATGATGTTGATTGTGTCTAACCAGACAACATGGAGAGGTAGGGTAAAATGTCTGTAAAGTGATTATGATGTTTCCATTGTTCATGCTCCTCTCTCTCTATCTCTCTCCATATAGAATACATTCTGTAGGTTTTATTTGCTTTGTTCCCCCTTGTGTGTTGTTTAGACTCTTTTCTTTCTGTTCAACTTCTTTGATTGGTCTCTTAGGCTTTCTTTTAGAAGTTTGATCTTCTCTCATGAAAACGCTATGTAGCTCTAAATTCTAAAATTTGGTGAAATTCTGTTCCTTCCAAAAAGACTAACGGTCTGTTATCTTCGACAATGTGCCATTCATATTATGTGCATTGTAAGCCTTCTAGGAATTTCCATAGTGGCCTGTGAAGTGTGAACTCAGAATTTTTTATGTGTCTAATAGTATGCTTTCTTTTAGATTATTGTGAATTCAGAATCTCATTGTATGTATTGGATAGCAGACCGTTTCCACATCAAAAAATCCATGTAAGATAAACACCATCCCGTGTTTCGATTTTGCCAAAGAAGAGTACCAAGAACTGAATCTTCCGATGGACTCCAAGTCGAAGAAATTCAGTTCTTGGTTAGGAGTTTTAAAAGGATACTTACCCATTTCTATATAACGACATTGCTGTATTGTGTCCAGGAAGGCGACAAGATGATCGCACAATGGCACAGCCATCCGTGGATCAACATGTACGAAAATCTTGAAGGGTTCCAAAGTTTTGAAGTTGTGTTTGCTTGCATATATATATAGCAAGAAACGATGAAGTCTACATAGTGGTAAAAGGTAATGAAAGTGGAGAAGATAAGATTATGGTGTGTAGTAGGACACAAGAGAAGTTCACTGAAGTTTCATTTGGTAGTCCCTTGAAAGGGTTTAGATTTATGACTGCTTATATATGTCAATAGGGCCCGGCCAAGTGACTTATAATGTTAGATTGGTTCTAGTTTAGTATAACTATCATATTTTTAATGTTCAACAAAATATAATTACACGTCAAATTCTTTTAGATTATTGTGAACTCAGAATTATTGTTTTTAATAAAATTTTGAGTAATCGTAATCTCAATATATGTCAAGATTTTTTTTAACAAATTAGGTAACCGAACTCAGTAAATTTAATATTATAACAATAATTTTGTAAAAAAACTTTAAATATATTTCTTGGTTAAAAAAGTGTATGTGCATACAAAATATGTTTTGATTGTTTTTAGTAAATTTTTGTGTAATCGTGATTTTAATATATGCCGGACTCTTTTTAATAACTTAGATAACCAAACCCAGCAAAATTAATATTATAACAATAATTTTGTAAGAAAATTTAAATACATTTTCTTTTAAAAGGTGTACGGACATACATAATATGTTTGGTATTTTTATTGTAAAATTTTGAGTAATCGTGATCTCAATATATGTCGGACTCTTTTAAAAAACTTAGTTAACCAAACTCAGCAAAAACTAATATTATAATTATAATTTTTTAAAAAATATGTAAATACATTTCTTGGTTTAAAAAGTGTACGGGCATACATAATATGTTTTTTTATTGTTTATAGTAAAATTTTGAGTTTTCATGATCTCAATATATGTTGGACTCTTTTTTACAACTGAGGTAACCAAACCTAGCAAAACTAATATTATAATACTAATTTTGTAAAAAATCTTTAAATATATTTCTTGGTTTAAAAAGTATACGGGTATACATAATTTAATTTATTTTTTTTTGGTAAATATTGAGTAATCGTGATCTCAATGTATGTCGGTTTCTTTTATAAATTAGGTAACCAAACTCAGCAAAGTAATATTATAACAATAATTTTAATAAAAATCGTTAATTAAACTTTCTTGGTTTAAAAACTGTACGAGTGTACATAATATGTTTTTTTTGGGAGTAATCATAATATGTTTTTATTTTTTATTTAGACTATTATATATTCTGGTTATGAAATCAATATATATATATATATAGATAAACATGAGTTTTAGCATAGTCAAATCTAAAAATTTGAATTTTTTTACATATTTTATGTAAGTTTGGAAATACTACTACATCAAGAATATTGTGATGTAGTTAAACATAATATGGTTTTGGTGATCGATGAATGTGTTTTTTTTTATTTGCTTCCAGCAACGCCCCGACAGAGGTACATGGGGTGGTATAAGAAAACACACGGACCGTTCATTTCTCTGATGCACATGTTGATTCCTGAGGAGTACTTAAACAACGTAAACATCTCAAGTTTAACAAAACATAATTTGAAATTGTATGAGTCGGCTATGTAGCTTGGCCAAACACAAACCTNGTATGAGTCGGCTATGTAGCTTGGCCAAACACAAACCTATGATATTATCTTCCTTATAGTTATTTACTATAATTAATAATTTTGTATTTAATATAACATAAAAATTAAAAACATAGCCCACACAAGGATTCAGTAGATATGTTCACTAAATCGGGAGGTTTCGTAGTCTTCGGTGTTTGAACTTGAAGATTTTGTGAAGCTTTATATATATATGACATGAGATTAACATCGAGAGAGGTGTGAGAAGTAGGAGTATACAAATCCTATAAGAGTTTCTGATATCAATGGTATGAGTTGACGATGATCAATACAACCGTAGTGTTTCCTTATCTTTTTTGGTGTAAGGGAGATTGTGATCCGACTCTTATATATGTTTGCTTTGTGAAAATTATTATAAATAAATAAGTATAGTATTAATAATTATTTTATGTTTTTGAGACATTCACACTTACAACCACATCGTGCATACCGGATAGAGCACAAGAAGGAAATGGGAGTGTTTGTTTTCGTTAGCATTGGCTCCACTGGAGAACTAATCTTGGAGTGTGCACAGCAAAAGATGGGGCATTCTTTTTGTTGGCTTTTGTAAGTTTAGTTTTTAAATATTTATATATTATGAGATTCTTTTTTTTTTTGGGTCCGTTAACATGTTAATTCACATATAAAATTATCTTTAGACAGAACTAAATTTTATAATGTAACCAAAATTAATATAATATGTAAATTAAATATACTACACTCTATATATGGATATGATATAATATTTTATTTTTTGTTCAAGATAATAAACCGTATTTATTTGATTTAATAGTACATGGTGCTAATATTTTCCATCATTTATTCTTCCAACGACAACTGAATTTTTCTTAATTAAGCTCTGATAGCATTTCTCATGCATTAAAGGTACATAACCTCAAAGCTGTTTACCCAGTCGTGAGCATAAACAACATCGATATTCCTAGATTAGCAAAACATAAATTAAAGTTAATGGTTGGTGATCCTATCGTGTCTTCAAAATATTGATATTGAGGTTGGATTATGTTATGAGACTAAGCTTATTATTGTTCAAACGACCAAACATGTTCTTCAAGCTAGAATCATATATGGGAATAATAGCTTGGTTAATTAGTCTGTTATGATACCTAGAATGTTCTTCAAGCTAGAATCATAGATGAGAATGATAGCTTGGTCAATCAGTCTGTTCTGATACCTAGAATGTTTATGACCCCTTCGGATGCGAAGTTACCTTACCATATGCATCGAAGGCAGCTTCCAGTGACTTTAGCTTTTGCAATGATAATTAATAAGAGCCAAAGACAATCTCTTAAACATGCGGGTTACCGGGGCCTGTATTCTCTCTTAGACAGCTATATGTTGCACTTTCAAGAGTCAAATTGAGATCCGGAATCAAAGCTTTTATAACACACAAGGAAGGGAAGATGCATAAAAGTATTACCAATGCCGCCTATAAGGAAGTGTTTGATAATCTTTTGTAGTTTATAGTTTTACTACACTCGATATCATTTAACGCTATTTTTTTTTTCCAGTAATACTACCACTTTATCATTTTTGCATAAAATGTCACATACAAATTTAAATCACAGCCCGCACAAGGTGCGGGCCAATAATCTAGTATATATATATATATATATATATGCAAATTTAAAACCATAGTAGTATAAAAGTGTGAAAAACAACAACACATAAAGTTATTTAAAATTTGAAGAACCAATCTATAAATTAAAAAGTCCATCTCCAAAACGGAGGAACTCTATTTTTCCTCGAAATTTGGAATAGACAATAGAGTTCTTCCATTCCAAACATGAAAATGGAGTAGGGTTGAAGAGAATTTTACTCCAAAAATGGAGTTTGGAGGATAGTTGGAGATGCTCTAAGAGAGGAAGAAACACAAATAACTCATGTCAAAAGATAGTTGGTTTAAAAGCTTTAGTAGTTTAAATTCAATCTTATCAATTAAAATTTGTGAAATTAATATTATTATATTTCTTAGATATTCATAAGAGTTTCTAATGGATGGATTTGCTCTTAGTCATTATATATTTGCTATGTCCGTTGTCATCTTTTAGATGTGGAATATTCCTTCACCCCCCCCCCTCCCCCTCAAGATAATGTTCACGATAGCCACTAATCTCGTCAAAATCTCATCATATTATTCATTAGGATAACTTCAAATCAGATTGGCTGGACTAATTTGGGTTAGAGATAATTTCATATAAGTTCGAACGGGCCTATTATTACGTATAAGATCGATCGATATTTTATTAAACCGGATTGATACTTTAGGTGGTCAATGTGTGTTGTGTTCTGATATCATATTAAATTTTATGGACTTCCAAGTTAAAACTAACTAGGTTTTAACCCGCGATTTTTAGTGTGGCGATATTAGAAATTTTTATTGGAATATTTTGACTTTTGTAATTCTAATCTTATATGTATATTTAAGTTACATGCGACCCCGAGGTCGCGATATTATGTCACATATATGTGAGTTCGAAGATCGCTTACATGCGACCCCGAGCTCGCAAATACGTAGTGCTTAAGTTCGTATATACGTGAGCCGGAAGCTCACTCAAACGATTGTAAATATGAGAATAAGAGCTCACATACAAACTTTGAGAGATATAGCAATGTGCCAATATCCACAACTTTGTTCACTCAAACTTCTTTTGCGAATTTTACAATAACACTTTGCATACTGAAATTATTTGACACTAAGACACCCTTTAATTCAACACCAACAAAACAAGACCTTGCCTGCTGGAATTACTTGACCTGGAGACGCCCCTAGTTCAACACTAATAAGTTTGTGTTTTGACTCTAATTAAGACCTTGACACTACAATGTATCACTGTAGTAATTAAGGATCGATTTCCACAAATTCCAGCTGCTACACTATGTC
>OVAP01002839.1:0-18240 GCA_900406295.1 Aurinia saxatilis
CTCATGAACAAGAAGGATTCAAAGCCACGCTTACTCCGATGGGTCCTTTTGATTCAAGAGATCAACATCCAAGTCAAAGACAAAAAGGGAATCGAGAATGGTGTTGCGGATCATCTTTCCAGGCTTCAGATTAATGAAGAGGTGCCCGTCCACGATAGCTTGCCAGAGGAACACGTGAACATGATTTCAGTGGTTTATACAACTGATTTAGTTCGGATTGGATCGGTGTCGATCGATCTGTTGACGAAGTCCGGGAAATTTCATCTCCCTTGGAATCACGCACTCGGTTCCATAGACGAGGGAGAAAGGGGTTTCGCCAGTGGGATGACGAGGAGTCGTTCTGTGCGACCATAAAACTCAATCTAACTCTTCGGCCCATCTTCCTTTCTTAGTGTCGAATCGTTTCTTTAGTCCATCGACGATTGTCTTATTGACAGCCTCTACTTGTCCATTACCTTGCAGATAGCGAGGGGTAGATTTGGTGAGCCAGATTTTCCATTTTTCGCATAATCCTTCTAACCGAGCTGAGATGAATTGCGATCCATTATCCGTGACGATCTCGTACGGGATACCATGCTTGCAGATGATGAACTTCCAGACGAAGTGTTCCACCTGAGCATCCTTGATGCTGGCGTAGGACTCGGCTTCAACCCATTCAGTAAAGTAATCAGTGAGTACGAGGAGAAGTTTCTTGGTCCTGGAATTAGGCATGGGACCGACGATGTCCATGGACCACCTCACGAATGGGTACGGGGATGATACCGAAGATAGCAGTTTGGCGGGCTGGTGTGTCATCGGAGCATGTCGATATTGTTCGCAATCGTGGACCTTTGTCGGCCAGAAGAAACCATGGGTCTTGATTCTAATGGTGGGGTTTCGGCCGCCCGAATGGTTTCCACAAGATCCGTCGTGGACTTCTTGCATGACTCGCCGGGCTGCATCACCTTCGACGCAGCGGAGAAGTGGTCCTGAGGCCGACCACTTGTAAAGTTGTCCTTTGGTGATGGAGTATCGTGCCGCCTGAGCTTTGAGTTTTCGTGCGGCCCACTTTTCTGATGGGACTGTGCCTTTGGTGATGAAGTTTTGTAATCTGGAAATCTAGGGTCGATCACACCCGTAAGTAGGAGAATTCTCTGCGTGATCGATTACCACTGAAGCAGGGCCGTCCACATCTGGGAGTGGTCGATCAATGCGACCTGGTGCGTTGCTTGAATGCTCAGGACGTCAAGGAGTTCCACTGGGATAACTCGGCGAAAATCAGACACCGAGACCGAGCCGAGTGCTGCCAGTGCATCGGCCGATGAGTTCTCGGTTCACGGGATCCGATTCAGAGTGAAATCGTCAAAACCCGAGGAAAGATCTCGGACAATATTCAGGTAGGCCTCCATCCGTTCGTCGCGAGCTGAGTAATCCCCATGAAACTGGCTGACGACGAGCTGAGAGTCGCAGAAAGCATGCAGTCGGTGAACCTCCATGTTGCGGGCTAATCGAAGTCTTGCGATGAGGGCTTCATATTCTGACTCGTTGTTCGAAGCTTCGAAGTTGAGCCGGAAAGATTTTTCGATTACTTCCCCGTTTGGAGCGGTCAGATATATCCCGATTCCAGAGCCGAATTTAGAGGATGATCCGTCTGAGTGAAAGGTCCTAAAATGGGAGCTCTACCGTATCGGATTCCCGGCCGGCCGAGGTGACCAGATCCGGAGATGCTAAGGTCAGCAGATTTGGTTCTGACATGCCCTTGGCTTTGGGTGGGAGTACCGAGGTTCAAGGTTGTTGTACTAAGCCTTCTGAGACAGTGTCTTCGTCGATTTCTTCTGCGAAGTCGGCCAAGACAAAGTCGGCGAGAACCTGTGCTTTTGCTGTAGTGTGCGGCCTATATTCGATGTCGTATTCGCTGAGCTTAATTTCCCATTTAGCAAGGTGACCAGATTGACTGGGACTATGTAGAATAGCACGTAGAGGGTATGCCGTGAGCACAATGATCGCGTGCGACTGGAAGTAAGGACGCAATTTTCGAGCTGAGACGACGACATCAAGTGCCTATTTTTTCATCAGCGGGTAGCGCGTTTAAGCGTCTGTCAAGGATTGACTGACGTAGAAGACTGCTCGCTGTTTATTTCCCCTTTTGTCTGATTAAGGCGCTGCTGGCCACCGATGAGGACACAACAATGTATAGAAAAAGAGGACACAACAATGTATCTTGAGATATTGCTTCAACTGCTAGAAAACCGCTTCACATTGGTCAATCCAGACTATTAATTTTGTGTCTCGGAGTGTCTTATAGAAGGGGAGACACTTATCTGTTGATCGGGAGATGAAACGATTGAGAGCTGCTACCCGTCCCGTGAGTTGCTGGAAATGTTTTGCCGTTGAAGGTGATCGCATAGACTCAATGGCTTCGATCTGTTTGGGATTTGCTTCAATACCGCGCTTGGTGACCAGGTAGCCGAGGAATTCTCCTGATTCCACCCCAAATCGGCACTTGGTCAGATTGAGCTTCATGTTGTACGAGTTGAGTTTCTGAAAACATTCGTCCAGATAGCGTACATGGTCAGAAGCTAATAGTGACTTGACTAAAATGTCGTCGATTAGACCTCCATGGTTTTGCGCAGTTGTTCGGCGAACATTTTGTTGACCAGACGCTGGTAGGTAGCTCCAGCGTTTTTCAGCCCGAAGGGCATCACCTTATAACAGTAGGTTCCCCGGTCTGTGATGAACGTTTTCTTTTCATGATCGTCAGGATGCATAAAGATCTGATTATAGCCCGAGAATGCGTCCATGAGGCTCAGTAGTTTGTTCCCAGCAGTGGCCTCGACGAGCCGATCGATATGTGGGAGGGGAAAGCTGTCTTTCGGACATGCTTTGTTCAAGTCTGTAAAGTCCACATATACTCGCCACTTTTCATTCTTCTTCTTGACGACCACTGGATTCGCGCTACAGTCTAGGTATTTGGATTCCATTATGGATCCAACTTTTAGCAAACGATCGACTTCAGCGTTGACTGCCGCAGTCCGTTCGTTGCCCAGCTTGCGCCTTTTTTCTTGACTAGTTTGAAGGAGGGGTCGACGTTCAGTTTGTGACAGGTTATCTGTGTGCTTATCCCGGGCATATCCTTAGTCGTCCATGCGAACTGGTTTACGTTGCGCTTGAGTAATTCGATGATCTCTGCGCGTAAGGGATCCTGAAGCTGACTGCCAATCTCCACACATCGTTCTTGGTGCCCATCGTTGATGGGCACCTGTATTGCGGAGTCTTCGTTTGTTGGTCTTGTAGGGGACTCCGCAAGCTGTAATTGCTATAAGGCAACTGACAGCTGCTTGTTGTCATCGTGATCTGCACGACTTTTCTTTACCACCGCAACTGGTCTTCGATCAGTCACTGGGGAACTTAGCTTGTGCTCGGCCAAGAGGCAGACTATGGACTCTCGCTGACTCCTTCGAATCGTTCCGACCCCCATTGGTGTCGGGAACTTTACGCACAAGTTGTAGGGAGAAGGTACAGCTTTCATCGCGTTCAACCATGGTGTGCTGAGGATGATGTTGTAGATTGCAGGGTGATCTGCAACTGAGAAATCAACGATCTTTGTTACGCCAAGGGCTTGAACTGGAAGTTTGATTGTTCCTAGCGTCATCGTTGTTTTGCCAGAGAACCCTGTTAACGGCTTGGGACTGGAGAGCACCTCAGTGAGAGGGATGTCCATCCTATGAAGGACAAACTATGAAAGGGGATAACGCGATCGGATGTCACTCTAGAGACTGACTCGGCCTGCCGTTGGAAGGCTTTTATGGAAGACACAGTATCAAAGCAGTACTGTGATCCACCCATGATCATATTAATCCGAGGTCGGGGACCTCGCTGCTGGTCGACCTCATGTTCGACCCCCACCTCGACCTCTACCTCGTTCTTGGTTCCTTTCTGGCGTTTCCTCGGTATAGTAGAATCCCTCCTCTTCGGAATGGTCCACGAGGTAGTTGTGGGAACCACCCTGAGGCGCTCCCTCGTGGTCGTCGTAGCGACCGGTGGCTGTCTTTCTGCGTGTAGTCTATTGCGGCAGGGAAGGAACTGGTCGGCTTGTCGACCTCCCTTATTTGACCTGAAGGGTTAGCATTTCCTCTTCGTCGGCGATGTACCCGACGGCCCGTTGGAGGGCTTCTTGAATGGTGTTCACCGGTCGTTTTGCCAGTGATCGGTGAAGTTTATCAGTGAAGAGAAGCGCTTGCTTCAGTGCCTCGAGAGTAGTTTTGTCTCCCATACCGTCAATTTGCGTAAGGGTCGATTTGAATCTGACGATGAAATCATGGAGGGATTCGTTTTGTCCTTGTCGGATGTTCCATAGGTCTTTCCCAGTCGGCTCTGTTCCTAACTCGTCAAGACCATGTTCGTCGTCCGAAACCTCTATTCTGTTGGCAGCGGCTTCGAAATCTTTGACTTGTTCGCCGTTCATTCCTGCGATCTCGTCAGCTCCCGACTCTTCCCTATTCTGGTCATCCGCGTTCCGAGACGGCTCGCGGTTGATGATTGGCCCGCTAAGCATCGAGGCTCCTCGTCTCGGAGGAGGAGGAGGAAGGTGAGTGGGATATGTGATCCTGAAGGTGTTGGTAGGCGTCTGGAAGCCATCATTGAATTTGAGGGAGTTCCGAACATTAGTTGGGACTTTTCTCGGAGGTTTACGTGTTGTGGCTAGCTGGGTAGAAATTGAGTTTAGCTGGTTGAGGATGCTGAGGTTAGTCGTCTCCTGCTGCGAGGCTCGGTGAGCGAGATCGGCAAGCGTAGCCGCGACGGCTTCTGGGTTGACCTCGACAAGCGCGACTCCCTGGTTGTTGGTCACAATTCGCGTGATAGTAAACGGTGTGGTCGTTCCTGGCTGTTGTCCTTCGGGAGGTTTTTGGTGCTCGTTGGTCAATATTCTTTGCTAGGGTTTTGGTTTGTGAGAAAAGTTATTTGGTCCCCACAGTCGGCGCCAAATTGTGTGGATAAAATTATACAATCACTATTTGTTCGAGATTCTGGATGAGGGACTCAATACAAAGAGTGAGACACAAACACAAAAGGAACTAGTCAAAGGATTGCTTTGTATTGATATGAGTTAAAAAGATCTTTTGTAGCGTAAAACTTTTAGAGTTCTTAAGCCAGAAAGAGATGATCTAATCAATTTAACCTAGCCAAGTATTTATACAAGATTTTGCCGACCTATAAATAATTTAAACTTCCTAGATCTTCTCGTATTTCCCTTTTTCCTCGCCTTTTCTTTTCTCTCGAAGTCGGCTCGCCATTACATTCTTATGGGCTTTGGTCGACTTCGCATCTAGGTCCAGGAAATATCAAATCGTTGACTTTACCATTTCGTATATGTGGTGTCCTTATCAGCCATGTGACTTCGCTGTTCGGAACGAGATAAAGGCGAGGTCACCCATGAGAGTGAGTTCACCATTGAGAGCGAGATATGGGCGAGGTCACGGACGAGAATGACTTCGCCATTGAAGACCGAATTAGAGCGAAGTCTTCCATGAGAGTGACCTCGCGTTTAGCTGCGAGGAGCCCCGGATAGTGCGACTAAGACGAGGTCATGTATTGCTGTATGAAAGCTCTGTAGTTATGACCTCGCACTTATATCTACTTCTGAATGCCGAAGGCATGATCAGATGTTAATGTCACTTTGCATAACACTAGCTTAGGTCCTGTTATCTGATCATAGAACTTCTAGTTTGTCCTGTGGGGATATTTGACCCCCACAAAGACACTTTCGGCATGCGGTGGTGGTTGTTAAAAGGCGTGGATTGCTGGTTCGTTCAATCTCTCACTAAACTGTTTACATAATTTGGGCAATAGATTGATTTAAAATTGCTTGTAGGAGACGTATGGGGTACTAGTTTGGCGAGGCAACCAATTTATCAAGGAGAGATCTTGTGTTGGTTTTACAACTTCAAGGGTTTCGCTTTCTTAAAGCATTGGGGTTGTAAATGGAATTTGATTCTAATCAAGGGTTTATAGTTTTTTTGTTTTGATTAAATTTTATTGGAATTCTTAATTCTTTTGTTGTAGACTCCGAGTTGTAAGATGTAATTGCGGCATTGACTTCGACACTGTGTTGATTTTGGTTTGACTTAAGTTTCAAAAAATATCACTAGTGTTAAAAGAAAAAACACTACCGAAAAGGAAAGAGAATATATTTACCAAATCATTGTGCATTTAGTGTGAACCGATACGTAGTGATATCTTTAATATATTTAAAAGTGTTGTCATATAGGAATGTGTGGCTTCTACAGTTGGACGTAAGATACTTGGAAAGCCCATTTTGTTGTCCAGCGGAGGATGATTTTCATTGTTCAACTTCAACCCACACTCAAGTCGGAGAAGAAAAAAAAAAAGACCGAATCAACCAAATGATATAAGCAAAACCGAAGCTGGTTTTGGACTTTGCAAATAATGTGATTAAATCACTCGACAAAATGATACAAAGTCTTGTAGGATCACTTGTCTGCATACCGCATAGTACAAGACAAGAATACTTACAGAAGAAGAAGAAGGTCAAAAGAGTTAGATTCAGATATCGTCATGTCTTCTCTTGGACTGAAGAGCTAAACGAGCGTCTCTCTCCTTCTCAAACTGTCTGTAATCAGCTCTCTCCAAGAAAGAAACTTTGTCGAGATACTGATCGGAGCTCTTCTTGTATTTGTCTAGCTCGTCTTCAACACCTTTGTTTTCCTCCTTGTACTCTCCCCAATCTTTCTTAGTCTTGTCGAGAACACTGAGCTTCTGTTTCTTTTTGATCTGCTCGAGAACTGCATCAACTGCTGAAGGAGTAGCCACGGACGAGGAGGAGGAAGAGGATCCTATGTTTCCCCTGTCTAACGCTTCCTTTGAATCTGCTTCGACTAAACGCTTTACTTGGATTTCTTGACCCGCAAAGTCTCTGACTTCAGTTATCTGGAAATAACAGCCAAATGAAAGCTGGCAAGTGGAGTTTCAAGATAATAACTTGAGAGAGAGTCTAAGTCCTCCAGAATCCATCTTCTAATCCTAGTTTGAAACAGCTGAGATTCGACTCACAAGCCCAATGGTAACAGCTAATTGAAAGAGAAAGCAAGGGTCACTGACCTCAATCTTTCCTCGGCTGGAGGCAGCTGCAGCTGTTGCGGTTGCATTCCTGACAGCAGCTAGAGCGGCTGCAGCAATTCTCTTAGCTTCCTCACTACAATCCGAAACTTTCTCTTCTCTCTTCTTCGCATCCACACCCAGATACTTTTTCCAATTCTACAAAATCGACAACACATCAGAAAGCCCCGAAACGAAAAGAAGAAGAAGAAGAGAGAGAGAGAGAGAGAAATCTCAAACTCACGTTATTAACTGCTGACTTTTGAGGGGTTGAGCTCTGTGAGACGAAATTGAGACGTCTAGTGGGCACCCCTTGGTTCATTTTCTTCCAAATCTCCGAAACTTTCTTAGACACGCCACTTTTCTCCGACTCCTCATGAGACCCCATCTTCTTGCTATACGAGACAGGAACAGCTTTACCTCAGAGAAACCCTAATTGATGCCAGAAGACGATCGACGATATTTTTTTGTTTATTTTAAATCCCACATACTTTCAAAAAGTCACAAATAGCCCCAAAAGACTTTCAGATATCAGTTTAGGCCCGGAACACATTAGTTTTTTTTATGTCTTCCTGTTTAGTACCTGTTTTCATAACTTCCATCCGTTGAGAACAAAAGGCATAGAAAATGGATTGTGGATCTTGAGAACTGTCTTTGCCAAGCCATTCTGCCACATTAGGTGCTTTGTTAAAACTCTTCCAAGTATCCAATCGGTAAAACGTCAAAACAAATCCTTTGAGCCAACGTCATAAACAACAAACAGTCATTACAAAATCTATTGCGCAACAAGAAACACATTTTTTTTCCAAAACTGTAATCATATTCTAATAAATGTAATTCAGTTCCTTCTTTGTTTTGTCTTCTTGGAATGTTTTCCCTTTCCCCATTTCTTGTTCTGAACAGCTCTGTTCTTCTCCTCAATCTCCATGATCTTACGCTTCCTGTAAAACACAGAAATACAATTGCTACCATTTACATAACCGAACACCCCAACTTTGTTTTAATTGAAGCCACAATAACAAATTACTCTTACAAAAGACATTATCATAACTCTAGAAGATAGACCTAGCAGGACATCTACAAGGGATTATAATGTAGCTTCTCAGGTCAACACGAGTCCAATTCCATTATCAGATTCAGGCTTGGATCTAGTTCCAACTAGAGTAAACCTATAAACATTTTGATCAACTAGAGTCGTGACATTTTCTAATCTTATTTAATGAGTCATAGACACTGTTTTTTCAATATACGATAGAAGTAAGTTTACCTGTATTGAGAAACTTTGGGATCTGACACCAACTCATCAGCAAGAGTTGCTTTCCTATTCTTCTTTGTCAATCTTCTGTAGAACTCTTGAGCTGGTTCCACTACTGTGCCAACCTGGTTTTAGGCACACACACAAAAAACAGTCGGTGTAAGTAAGACATTGCACAGACAAAAGTTATTGTCTTGCTCTAGTTAAGTGTTGTTAGAACTTGCCTGGAAATATTTTTCAGCTAATTTTGAGCGGGACACAACTTTCTTGTAGTGTAGTTTAGGATCCAAAACAGTTCTCAACTGTAATAGAGATAAAATTAGAATGGAGTTAGAATATTGAAACGCAATCCAGAGAAACAAGAAGAAAAAGGCAAAGAAGCCATTACCTTGAGCAACTGAAGATCCCTTTTCAACTCGGGAGTCATTGTTGGTGCCGGCATATCAAACCAGTTTGATCCAGTGGTGTCTTTGAGTTGCTTTCTTAACATCTTGTTAACCTTTCTTGGATCAGTAGGTGGGAGACAAAGACCATCCACAAGCTCTGACTTAGACGTCCAGAGCAAACCAGTTTCGTCGCTCTCACCTGCTTTGCTTGAACTGGACCCAGTTTTTGACTCTAGAGACAAGCCCGGAAGCTTTGGTTCCCATTTAAGACCGATCAAGGGTTTACTCTCCGCCATTAATCTAGTTACCTTCGTCTCTGTCACAAAACTTTAAACATAAACAAATCAAAATAAATGGTAGTAAATCTTGACAGTACCCCAACAGCACCTACTAGACCAAACAAAATAAACTACTATCTTAGGTTAGACTAGTGCCAACAAAGTAGAAATCATGAGATTGTGACAAATCAGACATCATAATCATAACAAGGGCAAGTACCTCAAAGCACATCGATTTAAGAGGTTCTTCTAACCTACGACAACTATGAGTAAGAAGAGACCTAAAAACAATCATGTGAGATATCAAAGTCAAGGGCAAAACATACGAAAGTGAATATACAAAGCGCTAGGGTTCTAAACCACGAATCGACTACATTCCGTCAAGTATTGATAGAAGAAGAAAGATTAAGGAACCCAAAAGAATAACGGAGACGAGAAAGATTGTTGAGTTACCGGCGTGGAAGCAAGCAAAGTGCGGCAACGGCGGAGGAAGGAAGAGTAGCGATGAACAACGAACGGCGTTACTTTATACTTTTGGTCGAAAACCCCCCATGTCCTAAAAATCACTCCTGCCCCAACAAAAAGCCCATTAAAGGCCATATAGATTTTTCTTTTTTTTTTGTTTTCCTAAATAAGCAAATCTTCGGGATATTTTTAAAATTATTTGAGTGAACTGATTTAAGAACTATTGCATCGTACAGTTCTTTCTATAACATGGATTATGAATCTGCATAGATCTTTGTCAAATTCAAACTCATGCATATTTTAATACGCACAAATTGTATTTTCTGAGGTTCGAATCCAATAGTAAAAACCTTTATATCATTAACCAGACTAAGGGGATTTCACTTTTTCACCATTTAAATTTAGGAAAATTTTTGTTTATTTGTTTTGAAATTTTTTGCACTAAATATGAAAGTGGCAAAAGTGCCTGGTTCAGTGGTTCGATACACTAGGTAAATATCCGCACAACGTGCGAGTTTTGTTTCGTTATGTTTTTTTAAAAGAATATTTAGTGATGTTGTGTTTTACAATTTAATGTGTTTTATTTGTAGACCATGTCGGAACAAATTGAGAATCATGTTTCACAAAATTCTATATATCTTTCACAATGGTTAAAATTTTAAATCTGTAATAATTCAAATTTTCAATATATTATAAAGAAAGTAGTTGTGAGAATATCGACTTCTAACCATAAAAACTTCAGTAACTTGAGAGTTTGAGTAATAAATAGAGTTTTTTTTACTTAGACGAATACTATATGTATAATCTCTTCCATAATTTGTGATTTATATAACATATTTTAAAATTTAATAAAACAAATTTATCCAAATTTACGTTTATATCCATTTATATCATAAAACCTATAATATATATATATATAGCTGAGTTTTCTATTATTTAAAAAACTTAGTTCTGACTAAATGATTGAATCATGTATCTATATTGTATTATTTTATTTTTTTAGTTATTTTAATATATGTGAAAATAAATATCAATCATTTAACTAAATGAATTGTGGATAGTTTAAGAGGAGTTTTGCTGATGTGAATAGCTCAGGAGGAAAGAAAACTCTGAAGACAATCAATCCACGTGAGTCAGATGTCACATGGGTTTAGAATCAAGTCATTCGTCCCAACGACCAAGAAGTTATTCCTTTAATATTGAAGACTGGTAAAGAGGATCAGTTCCACGCTTCAGAAGTTTGGCCTTAGATGAAAACCTTCCCCATCATAGATTGCTCTGAGAAGTTGACACGAGCTAGATGAAGCAGTCAGCTTTCCCATGCAAGTGGAATGAAGCAATTCCAACGGTTAGATCTTGAGTTATGCTGATTCTACGAAAGACTGATTGTGCAGTCTCGATGTGAAGCATTCGAAGAACGCGAAGGAACAACGATCGATCAATGAAGGCCCAAAATGTTTACTAAAGCCCATGAATAGAAGCCCAATAAGATCCCATGAGCCTAATCGACTGAACGCCGTTGGAATCGATCGATTCGGAACGGATTTACTCGAGAAGCTTCGGAACGCGTAAGAGAATATTCATGTGGATACATTCGATCGAATATACCTTTGATCGATCGATCGGAAGAGATAAGATTAAATATTTTGATTCTCTTCAGCTGATTCGATTCTATCACTTCACTGAAGCCCTCAGACGTCCTCCACCCTCTATATAAAGAGACATCTCGTCTCTGAAAAGAGGTGTGCCTCTCCACCCCACCTAGGTTCTAGGAGAGAGCATTTTACCTTTAAAAACTCTTAAATTTCTTTGTAATTTCGTCTTGTTGTTACAAGAGAGAAGATTTCATACTCCTACTCTACTGATTTGGAGAAGTTTTCTAAACCCTTTGCTATTTATTTATGATGTCATTTTCTATTGCTTTTACAATGATTTTTGTTATCATTCTTGAGTAGATATTTTGTTGGGAATAAGAGTTTTCAATAGGTTATACATGGCTTGACAGATAGGTAGGATTTATGCTTAGCACATGATTGCTAGGATTGACACCTTAGGTAATTTGTTATATATTGATCTCTTCATTTTGACAATATGATGAGATTGATAAGAACTAGCNGCACATGATTGCTAGGATTGACACCTTAGGTAATTTGTTATATATTGATCTCTTCATTTTGACAATATGATGAGATTGATAAGAACTAGCATTAAATGATAGACTTATGCGGCTTGCTTCCCTAGTTTACACTTTGTGACTATTGTGTAAATTAGGATGTTAGACATGTTTAATCTCTTCTATGAAAATAGGAAGATTAATTTACGACTGGCTTTAATACTTAACCGGATTTTTATATGCCTATAAAACCTGAATAGTTCAATCCATGAACCTAGAAGAATTCTCTGAAATCCGACAATTGCAACACTTGCTTATTTACTGTTTTATATTATTTCGTTTTTTCATTTTATAAACCAAAAACCTTTCCAATCGATCGATTGACTAACCTCATTCGATCTATCAAAAAACCAAAATTGTCTTTTGTTGCTTAGCTTAAGTCAAATCGAGTTTGCTACTGTGTACACTTTGCTCCATGTGGATTCGATCCCTAAGTACTACTGCGAGAGCATGTGCGCTTGCAGGAATATTTTGGGCAAAAACTNCTTGCAGGAATATTTTGGGTGGACACTAAATCCCCATCAACGACCAAGTGATGGTGATTGTCATCGCGGTGGCTCTCTTCTCAGTTTCGGTGACTGGATTTCAGAGGTTTTTTTAGATCGTGGTTAGAAGATGGAACACCTGCGGCCATGATCCTTGGTCTCAATCTCGATGGCTTTGTTAGTCATCTTTGTGGTGGTTTCAAGGGTTCAATTTCCCGGGTTGCTTGCTTCAGGTCTTCTTCAGCTAGGGTCTCCATGGAAGCTAGGATTATTGCGGTAATTCACTCATGGATCTCAGATTGTCAAGGATCGTGTTTGATGGGTATAGCCTATTCCGATGGTCCAAAATTTTCCGATGGTCTTGGGTGTCTTTTTTTTCTGGGTTCTTTGAAAAAGATGGGGAACCCAAACGACCTGAGTTGGATGTGGTTTTGATATGCAAACTTTCCGATTTTGTTTATTTGGGATTTGCGTAATCACATGGTATGAATGCACATTTAGAGCATGACACGAGATTTGGGTTTGAGATTTCCAAATCTCTGATTATACGAATTACGGAAATCATGATAATGAGCACAATCAATCATGAGGCACCTCAAAATACGCTGCCATTGCTATTTAGTTCTCGGCTTCTCTCCGGTTCATCATAACATCTTCTCCATTTCGTTTTCTCTCGGTTCTTTGGCATATCTTGGCTTCTTCTTTTGCTAGTAGATATGTCGCAAAGCTCGCTGCTGAATGGTAAATTAAGGATCAACATCCTGGCCTTTGATAACTATGTGCTCATCAAAGGTTATTCCAAAACCTTGATTGGCGATATATGAATCCACCTGCCCAGGATGTGTTTAACCTCTTGTACATGCTGCCTCATATTTGAAGGTGGAATAAAGGGTTGTTGGTGCAGATGTTGGAATGGGGGTCTTCCAAATTGACTTTGATAATGAGGAGGACATCCTGGAGATACTGAAGATGGAGCCATTTCATTTCGATAAGTTTATGATATTGTTCGTTAGGAATCTGTTATGGATATTACTTATCCTTCTGACATCACATTTTGGATCAAAGTTAAAGGGAATTCATTGCATTTTTGCGGAACAGACTTTCATTGGGATCGATGACGCTCTTGGTACCTACCGAGCTTTGGATCTTGATGGTGGTCGTATCGGGGTTACACTTGATGGTTTTAAACCATTACACTTTGAGTATACTACAGTTCTGGGTCCTAAGGGTGAAAGGGATCTACTTTTTGAATATGAAAGACTCTTTGGCTGTTGCAAGCTATACAAAAGCCTTCGACATGATGAGGAATTCTGCCCGACTATAGCAAGCTCTCGGTCTGTAGTTCCAGCAGCTCCAGCGGTTTCTACGGTTCCTATGGTTCCAGCAGCTCCTGCGGTGGCTACGGTTGCAGCGGTCTCTGAGGTTTCTATGGTTCATACGGTCCCTGCGGTGTCTACGGCCCCTATAGCGCAAAACTACAAAGGTGCTGTCCTTCAACCTTCTACCTCAGTACTACAAGGTCCTCGTGCAAAGAGGGCTCTTGAATTCTCGAGACAAACATATATCTTCCCTGAGGTTGCAGTTAAAGACAGACTGGGCAATCATCACAAGGTCCAACATGGTGATAACTATGCCAGAAATTACAGTAAACATGGGAAAGAGAAGAAAGGGAAACGAGATCACTCGTCAGGAGAATCCTCGCGATCAAGTAATTGGAGTCATGGTTCCGATGGGAGATCCGAAGCTAAACGTCGGTACATTCCTAAACCAAATACTCATCAGCGGTTAGGGGCTGGCTCTAGTACTTATCCGCTTGCGTCTCTTTCAGTGGAGGAGAGGCGGTTAAGGCTCCGATCAATGCTCCTGAGCCTTGGGATTTTATTCCTCCAAAAAATTTGGAGGCAAAGGTAGTGGAGGCAACGGTCCCGGACAAGGCATCCGATCAGCAGGTGGAACAACAAGTGGCCATGGAACAACAATATGTGGCCATTACTGATTGTGATTTGACGATCACAAGTTATTGGTTCAGATTTTGAGGTTTTTCTGAAGAATTGACTCTCTTGCAGCCTTGGAGCTGACACTCATGCGGCTCTCACCATTGAGGATATGGATTGTGCTATTGCTTAAGCTACTCTTGCTGAGAGTGATGCATCTGTTGTCGATGTTTTAGAACTTGTGGCTCCTTATATGCATTCAGGTATCGATAAAGGTAAATGGGTAATACGGAAAAAGCCATTAAAACCAAGTCTTGCTCTTCCAGGTTCTAGTTCCAAGAAAATTATTATGCAGGACATAACCTTGCCACGCAAAGTTTATGGAGCCAAGCCTGAAGTGAAGATAGGTGAGGGTCTTTACAACAGTTCGGGATCCACCAAGGCAGGGCCTGGTTCGATCGACATTTTACCACCTAAAAATCAAGGTTGATTTATGCGGGTCCTAAGTTGGAACTATCAATGCTTAGGCAACTGTTTGACAATAAGTTATCTTAGGGAACTTTGGAGGAGATATAAGTCGGATTGTTCTGTTTCTCTCACAAAAAACAAATGACTTTATTTTTTTAGAGAAATTTCAGTTACATTTTGGTTTCAATAATTTGTTCATGGTTGATCCGTATGGATGTAGTAGCGGTCTTGCTTTATTTTATAATAATGATTATGATGCAAAGTACTATTCTCCAATAATAGAATTAGTGATATTCAAGCATCAATCAAAAGAAACTTAATTTACTTATTCTTTGTTTATGGTGATCCGGTTGCAAAATATAGAGAACAAGTGTGGGAATGTTTAACACGTATTAGTGTCTCGCGCGGCGCACCCTGGTTTTTAATTGGGGATTTTAATGAATTAATTGTTAATCACGAAAAACAAAGCGGTGCTTTGCGGCCAGCTTCCTCTTTACCCCTTTTAAGTTATTGATTGACGCGTGCAGTCTGCTAGAATTTCCTTGTTTGGGCAATCAATGGTCATGGCGGGGGCGACAACATAAGAC
The DNA here is from genome assembly GCA_900406295.1 of Aurinia saxatilis. Classification (NCBI taxonomy): domain Eukaryota; kingdom Viridiplantae; phylum Streptophyta; class Magnoliopsida; order Brassicales; family Brassicaceae; genus Aurinia; species Aurinia saxatilis. The sequence continues at coordinate 15,127 of OVAP01002839.1, forward strand.
GGCTATTCGATGCTGCCTGGATCGGGCTTTGGCCAATGGGGATTGGCACACTCGTTTTTTTTCTCCTTTGTCAAATATCTTGCAATGATTGGGTCGGATCATCGTCCGATTCTCACTACGATTGATAATAATATCCCTAGGGGGGAAGCAATTTAGATTTTATAAATGGCGGACTGGACGATCGGAACTTAGTGATATTTTTGCTAATGGTTGGAATGGTGGTTTGGATTCCAAAATGCTACCCTTTTATGGACAAAATCATAAATTGTTGTTGGGAAATCTCCAAGTGGCGGAAGAATTCGGTCGAAAAGAAAAGACAAAGAATCGGAGAACTCCAATTGTTGATTGAAACGATCCAAAATGATGACACAAAATCCCAAGAGGAGATCACAATACTAAATATTTTCGTGCCCATACCAAACAACCTCGGGCCCGTAATCGCATTATAGGGCTTACTGATTCTTCTGGTTCTTCGGTAACTTTGGAGAAGGATATCGAGAGTATTGCGGTTGATTATTTTACCGACATTTTCATGACAACCTCACCGGTGAGTCTCGATGACTTTTTGAGTGAGGTCCCATCCTCCATGACAAGGGTTATGAGATTTTTTAACGGCAAGGGCAACTGAGGAAGAATTTTGAAAGGCCCTTTTTATGATGCATCATGAAAAAGCACCTGGTCCGACAACCATGTTATACCAAACTTCATGGTCCACGGTCAAATTAGACCTCATCAATTTAGTGAATGAATGTATGGAAATGGGACAATTGGACCGTGTTTGAATACGACTAATATATGTCTTATCCCTAAATTGGAAAGACCGACTCAGATTTCGGAGCTCAGGCCAATTAATCTCTGTAATGTGGAGTATAAAATTATCTCCAAACTGCTCACTGAGCGTTCTAAAATTAATTCTACCGCAATTAATTTCAGAAACTCAATCTGCCTTTGTCTCTGGTCGTTTAATTTCGGATAACATTCCCCTTGCACATGAGATGTTTCATGCTTTACGTACAAATAACTCTTGCAAGCAAAAGTACATGCCCATAAAAAAATATATGAGCAAGGTGTTTGACAGAGTGGAATGGACTTTTATCGAGCAGCTTTACTGAAAATGGGGTTTGCTCGTTTATGGTTTAAATGGATAATGAGGTGTATTACGTCTGTTACCTACCATCTGCGTATTAATGGCCAAGCAAATGGCAGTATCATCCTCCAAAGGGGATTGTGGCAAGGTGATCCCTTATCACCATTTTTATTCACTTTATGTACGGAACCCTAGTCGGAAATATTAAGAAACTTGAGCGGGAGAAAAGGCTTACATGTAAGAGCTAGCACTTCCATTTTGCACCTCATATTTTCCGATGATAGCCTTTTCTTCTATCAGGCCTCCACTGAGGAATGTTCGGTGATCCTAGGTATCCTAAAAGATAATGAAAAATTCTTGAGACATCAGATTAATTTTGATAATTCTTTGGTCCAATTTGGCCACAAGGTTGATCCCGCAGTGCGAGAGGCCACACAAACGCTTATGGGCATATCAAATTTACGAGGCATTGGCAACTATTTAAGACTACCTGAGAGTCTTGGTGGTCCAAAGACAAAGGTCGTTGCCTCTGTCAAAGAAAAGGTTCAGAGTCGGGTTAATGGTTGGTCCTCCAGGCTCCTCTCCAAAGGGGGAAAGAGGTTTTGTCGTCCCGACTTGTACAATGGCATGTTTTTGTCTACCTAAACAATTACTTCCAATCTCAATGATGTCATAGCTAAATTCAGGTGGGAGCCGAACGGACAACATAAGGTCCACTGGCTCTCTTGGGACAAGATGTGTAAAGATAAGTGAGAAGGGGGACTAGGTTTCCACTACATTGAAGACTTCAACACGGTTTTATTGGCAAAGCAATTGTGGAGACTAATTAATCAACCCCATGTATCTCTTTGCACGGGTCTTTAAGGGGAGGTATTTTTGGAATTCACATCCACTGGACTCGATTAAGGCTTCAAACCCTTCATATGGGTCGCATAGTATAATCTCGGCTCATTCTTTGGTTAAAGCTGACTAGATTCTCAGAATTGGGTCTGTCAATTCGGTTTCTGTTTGGAATGACCCTTGGATACCAGAACCTTCACCAAGACCAGCGGTTTGTAAAGGGATAAACTATTACCCCAACCTCATGGTCAATCATTTAGTCAATCCCTCACTCATAACAGGAAACTGGATCTACTAAATGCGATTATGATTTCGGAAGTCATTCCTTTTATCTGCAATATCCCAATTAGTCTTTCTTTTCATCCAGACATACGTGAGTGGAATTGCAGAAAAACGGGAATGTATACTGTTAAATCAAGTTACCAACTATTATCGAAAGGGTCGCTTTTTAAGCGAGTGGATCGTTCCGTTGGCCCACATGTTACAGATTTGCAACCCTTTGCCTGGAAATTACACTGAATGCCCTAGCTAAAACATTTTGTTGGGAAAGCCATAACAGGGTGCTTGTCGGTTACCACGCGGCTTCGAGGACGGGGAGTCCCCTGTGATGGTTCTTGTCCTCGTTGCGGCGCCGAATCGGAAACCATTAATCATGTGTTGTTCGATTGCCCACCTTCACCACAATCTTGCCATGTCGAAAACGCCTTCCCCTCCATGGATTTTCTTGGGGTCTTTAGTCTTCACTAATTTTGATCATTTATTTTGGCGTCTACTACAAGCTACGATAGACCATGCCTTTCCTTGGACTTTATGGTATATTTTGAAGGCACAGAATGATACAGTCTTCAGAGATTTTAATTGGGATCCTCAAGATGTCACCCAAATGGCAGAAATGGAAGCTCTCTCATGGGAGGGTGCTGACCAAACTGGGGCTGTTGCAGAATTCATGATCCCCGGATCGTCCCATTTCTGTTTTTTACGGCTCCTGGACTGCCACTGATAATCTCTCGGGCATAGGTTGGTTCCATAGTGACAGTGACACATGTGTACTTATGGAAGCTCATAATCTCCAGCGCAGTCAATCACCTCTACACGCGGAAGTGGAAGCCCTAATTTGGGCCATACTGAGCATGATTGAACTGTAGGAAATCTGACCTATCCTAACCACTTAGGGACTATCAGGTTTC
>OVAP01002840.1:0-18239 GCA_900406295.1 Aurinia saxatilis
GAACAAAACTAATTTTGACTCAAAAACTAGTTATTGAGTGCAATTTCCCATGTAAATATGTCTCATTGTTTATTTGACAAATGTAAAGTCTTTTTGTGGTTAGAGAATGGAGTAGAAAATAAGATGTCATGTTGATATTGATATCATTCAATCAGCGTGGATTGAAATGTGGCCGAATACGTTGATAAATTTCCAAGCCTCATATTTTGTTGGGCTTTCACTTCGGCCCAAATGACTTTTTAATCAGTTCTCTCCTAACTACAGTATTAGACAAATATATCTGTCCAATAGACAACCACTGTTGGTCCATATTGCATCTCTTTGATATATACAGAAATGAGAACTCAAAACATAGATGGGTTGATAGAATAAATGTGACTAAGATCAGAATGATTTGATGAACTTCCAAATCAATCACCAGAAAACATTGGCTACTAGTTTGTGTTAGTATTACCTTGATATAATCCATACCCAAAGTTTGCGAAGTGTGTGTTGTAAACGATTAAAATACTAATGGTTTGAATTAATATTGTTACCTTGTCATAATCAAGATTTAAATATATTAATGTGTGGAGTTGTTAAAAAAACAAAACTTTATTTGATAATTAAAAACTATATCAAATGTTCCTCCAAAACACACATATCCTCACTCAACACAAACCTCTTCCAAATGCCTTCACTCTCCAGCTCCATATCAACTCCATCTTGGCTTTGATCCTCCATTGAAGCTATGTGAAGCTCCTCCCCATAACCAAATACACCTTCAAATTGATCATCATACTCTTCTGGCTCATCTTTAACAAACGTTGTATAATCCTCATCCGCATGGACTGAGATAATCTCTTTCTCTTGTTCTCCATCCTCGATTTCTTGATGCTTACGTTTCCTAATCAGACTCTGCAAAAGACCCGGTTTCTTAAACTTCCTCACCAAGAAATCCATCATCACCTCTTGCTTCTTCTCGGTGACTTTCAATTTCTTCTCCATTACATGAAGATATGTCTTTACACTTTCCTGTTTTCGTCTCAGTCTCATTACTTCTATTAGTAGATCCTTTCTGTCTCTTCTCATCCCCTGGATCTCTTCTTCTAGTCCAAATCTAACGTCCTCTAGCGTTTGAGTTTGAGATGATGTCTTTCTTCTCTTGATGTTCTTAAGAAGATGTCTCTGTCCCCTCAGAAAATACTCGTTTGCAAACTCCCATCTCTCTGTATCAATCTTCTTAAACCCCTACATATCATTAAAGAGAAAATTACACGTCTTATAATCGAAAATGATAAGTTGATTATATAAGAAGGAATAATTAAAGTTCTTACATAAGTATTGAGCTGTCTAACAAAGCTGGAGAAATTGTTGTGCTTAAAGCATCTAGGGAGGATAACTAGGGCAAAAGTCTCTGGCTCCCAAACAATGAAGCTGTTGTTGTCTTTGCTCCATGAAACTACGTTGTTTGTGCTTGAATCTTCCACTATGTTGTAGGTTTTGGTCAGAAAAGGTGGTGGTCCTATTTCGTTGAGACTCTCTAGTGGAGTTGGAAGGTTATCATCCATTATAAAGAACAAAATGAAACCAAGAAGAGTGTGATCAGAGTATGAAGAGTTGTTCTTTTTGTAAACAGAGAGATTTGGGTAGTGAAGAAATGAAGAGATTTGGGTTACTCTTTTTGTCAAACTTCCCCAAAGTGGAAACTTTAAGGCTCAATGTTCAAATGATGAAGAAAGAGAGAGGAGGAGAACAGGTGTGTGTGGTGAATCTTTAGCTGAGGCCTGAGGATGCTTTTATGCTGTCTCCTTTTTTTGGGGTTTTGGGTTTTTGATTTATATTATATAAAAAAAGGTTTTGCTTTCTAGTGTTTCGGATAAGTCCATTTATTAGTTAACTTTTGGTGTGGACAAAGACGATTTGCCAGAAATGGAAATGAGTGATCTTTCGTGGCTTGTATTCATTGAAGAAGAGGATGCTACATTGTGTTTTTCTCTCCCAAAAATATACATGTATATATATAATATTAAAACCAATTATCTATAATTCGAATCATCAATACAAAAATAACAAGTTGTGTTTATAAATAGTGAAAAAATTTGTTTGAAAATTATTAAACCATCTTATACATTTCCCCAAGGAAGTTAATATATTTTTTCCTATTATCACTATACGTAATTAAAGAGTACCCATAATAATAAAAAAATATTATCATTCAACGTTTCTAGGCTTCGCTGTCCGCATTGAACTTCACCAGACACGTTGTAGTGAATGCATTGGGATACGTTTCGTTTTCTGTTTGTGTATTCCAAAGTCAGAATGATATGATTTTTGGTGGAACCCTCCGATAGATTTGTGTAGAAACATGGGCCATATTAATTTGACTATTATACCCTCAGTTCCACTGAATTGGGTGAAAAAAAAACCGGAACCAAACCACAAGAAAGATTTGCAAACCGGATTATTTTTCAAATGACAAGAAAGAACTGCAGATCAAATGAGTTGATACAGCCCTTCACTTTTTCAACTCTATTTTAAGATTTTAAGTAGGTTTTATTTCAGGTTTACAAAGCACAAATGGCATAAGTATGTTACAAGCACAACTATCATATGTTTCCAGAAGGAACTTATGCTATACACATAGTACAACACATGTATACATTTCTTAATGAGCTTGAATGGTTTCTCCAAACTTGTGGGTTAAGCCCTTTATGTACTCTTTCCTAACCGGATGCTCTTCCTGCGGTCGGTTATATGGTGTCCAAACCGGTTCTCCCACGAACAACCTCATTAGCTGCAGAACCAGACCACCAATCCAACAATTAAATATGTAAGTTGTAACACATCTGCATTCTAGGATGCTTTATTAGAGATACTGAGATTGGCTCTATATAATACCTTGATGTAGTTGCTGGTATCGAGTGTGAAGCGGTGGTAGATTCCGGCAGGAAGGACAATGAGATCGCCTGGTTTCATAGCCATTCGGATCCAACGGTCATCCTTGTCCCTAACATCAAAGTAGCCACTTCCCTCTAGGCAGTAACGTATCTCTTCGTCCTTGTGAATGTGTTCTGTGAAAAAGTTCTTCAGCTTCTCCTCATAGTTGCTGACTTTCTCAGGACACAGATCCAACATATCCTAAAATAAAGATTGATTTTAGGAAGAAAATGTTGTTAAATCAATTTGTGAGAAATTATTATGCAATATAGCTGATTAATTCAAAGGCAAACACCACACAACGGTTCCCGTAGCTTAGCTACGTGGAAGAAGTCATAGTGTGATGTTAGCATTGACCAACTACAGGACTAGTTGCTAGCGTAAAGCCTTATACTCAATTACTCATAAACCCTGTTTCTTCATAGGCTGGTTTTTATAAGGGGATGAATGGTAATGAGGGATTATATAGTCCTAGTCCTAGTCCTAGTAACTGTGGGGTTCAATCGTGTTTCTTGCGAGGTTAACATGCAACAATATATAGCACATCAAAAAGCAAAATCTTCCATCTCCCCTAGGGCCAAAAGTAAGGAAATTTCTCGTTTTTTAGGTGTATAAAATAGAGTGACAAGCCAAAATCACGGGAAANCCACGGGAAAACGCAATGTTGAGCTAATCAAGTGAATCATCAATGGTCATTTATGGTGAGCATGAGTGATCCTATGCCAAACACAACAAGGGTGAGCAGAGAGAGGTTAATCTGCGTACCATGTAATCGTAACCCCTAGCTTCTCTAATCTTGGCTAGCTCGGAATCGTTCTCGTAGTTCTCAGGGTTCAACTTCCAGTACAGCACTCCCAGCTCTGCAAAACACACAGCACCTATTGTTAGTATTACTTGTTCATATCTTTAGTTTAAGACTAAATTAGTTTTTGTTTCCTTTAGCTATTGTAGGATCACAACAATAATACATGAAGGAAGACACAAACAGGAGAAATGAACTAAACTACAAACATCATATATATTACTGATATACAGTCGCAAAGCCAGTTTAACAGTGGAACAGTGAAGCTGGGATTAAGGCAAAACTTAATAAGCAGAGTAATTAGTAAATCAAAGGAGATATTAATAGAACCTTCCAAGTAATCCAACGAAACGGGCTCGTTCGGGTTACGTCGTTGAGGAAATCTCTGATCTTCACTGATATCATCCATAAACCATGCCTGCGTCACATTTTCATTCAAATTCCCAATTTTCAGAAGCAGAACCAAAAATCAAAATCAATATGGGAGTGAGGAAGAAGAATTAACTAGCTAATCTCACCTCGAGAGCCATTACTGATGAGATGAGATCTTCGTGGTGTGAAATTGTGAATTTAATCCAAAATCCGTACTGACGCGTCGATGGTTTATAACCGCGGTTATGCCTTCTGATATCTCATATGTTGATTTTTTTTTTTTTAAATTAATTGTGGTTCCAAAATTTTATATATTTTTCTTCGGTGATAATAAAACAACCAATTTGAGCCACAAATAAGGAGTTTTTACACGTTGTAACAAAATAAAAATCATGCATAAGGCCAAAAACATTTCTCTTTATTACAGTATTTTTTTTAACCTATTAATATATTTTTAGATGAAATTTTTTCTTTTTATTACGTCAGTATGTGAAGAGAACTTTTCCAGTTATATAATTAACATTAATTAGTATTAATTGAAACTTATATATATATATATATATATATATATATATATATATAAACAATTGAAAGAGTTGAAAAAATAGATTTTGAGAAACACATGTATATTATTGTATCTTATTAGCAAAATATTGGGTCATTAAACTTTTTCTCAAATAATAGTAAAACATATGTCTTTTAGGAGAAAAAAGATCGTATCTTTAATTTTTTTTTTTTTTCTTACAATCGTGGTATTCAAAGATTTTTTAGGCCCACAATTAATCTATAAGATCCAACCAATCTAGGTTAAAATTGTGTTTCCACATTATGTTGCACATTTAGAGGAATAGGTTAGTTCTTAAAATCTCTCTGCCTATAACAATAGAAGATCTCTAATTAATAACTCCATTCCAAGTCTCTGATTCATCCATTCTCTCACAAACCCAAAAAGCAAAAATGTCTTCGTCCTATTCTTTTGATAATATATTTGTCTTCTTTTATTTTTCATTTTTTGTATGCACCAGCATCTTAGTGTCGCCACTAGAGTTTCAAGCCTTTGAGGATGGCAAATACAAAACAAGTCTCTTAACCGTGGACCCTTCTCTAGCTTCACGGTCTCCGCCGCCGAAGCCACTGCTGATGGCGACGCCGGTGGAGAAAGGAGAGTATCCAGTGTTGATGCTCCTCCATGGCTACGTTCTCTACAACATCTTTTTTTCTCAGCTTATGTTACATATCTCTTCCCATGGCTTTATCGTCATCGCTCCTCAGGTTTCAAGTCTTACATTTATTAATGATCACTTGGATTTATACAACAAAAAATTCATCAAGATACATCTATATGATTAATGATCACTTGGATTATTTCGATGGGTCCATATGATGTGTTATTATGTATTTTTGTCTCTAAACAATTGGACTAGTTCATATTAATATGTCGAAGTGTGAATCATATGGTTACTACACTTTTTAGTTGTAATCAGTTTCTTGGGTGCGTAATATCTAACAGTTATATAGCATGGCTGGACCAGACGCAACGGACGAGATAAAATTAACAACGGAGACTATCGATTGGTTATCCGTCGGACTAATCCATTTTCTTCCACCACAAGTAACACCAAACCTATCCAAATTAGCACTCTCTGGCCATAGCCGTGGTGGCAAAACCGCTTTCGCGGTTGCCCTAAAGAAATTCGGATACTCCCCGAATCTAAAGATCAAGGCATTGATTGGTATAGACCCCGTAGATGGATTGGCCAAAGGGATACAAACTTCTCCTCCGGTTTTAACTTACGAACCAAAATCATTTGACCTAGACAAAATGCCTGTTTTAGTGATCGGTGCGGGGCTCGGGGGAATCGCCCGAAACCCATTGGTCCCGCCTTGTGCGCCTCCGAGAGCGAGCCACCGTGAGTTCTTCCGTGAATGTCAAGGCCCCGCGTGGCATTTTGTGGCAAAGGATTACGGGCATTTGGACATGCTTGATGATGTTACAAAAGGGATCATAGGGAATGCTTCTTATTATGTATGTAAGAATGGTAAAGAGAGACGACCAATGAGAAGATTCGTTGGTGGAATTGTTGTGTCGTTTCTGATGGCTTTTTTGGAAGGAAATGATTCTGAATTGGTTAAGATCAAAGATGGGCGTCAAGAGGGTGTTCCTGTTGAAATTCAAGAGTTTGAGGTTATCTTGTAAAAACCAACTTTCTCTAGGGATTGGTTTCCTATTTTATGCCTCTTAATATCAAATGTTTAAGAGCATCTCCAACCATTTGTACTATTTTAACCATTAAAATAGTATTGAGTTGTACTCCAACCCATTGCACTATTTTTTACATTAAAAAAGAATATTCTAGGTATATTCACTTACATTACAATTTGTTCTTTTTCAAATTATACCTATTATTTATCAAAATTATAAATTCTACCCACTTATCATATATTTTTAATAAATTTATCCACTAGTACTTCATTTATCGAATTGATTGATGTGAATTATCAATTTAAAACAATGAGAACATAAACGTATAAGATATTGATAATAATACATTGGAAGAAAATGTAAATGTTATTTGTATTTTAGTTTTTATTTATCAGTGACAAAAAGTAATGATATAGTAATAATTCACAAAATATTACTTAAAATTAAAAATTTAATATAGAAATAAAAATACATAGCTCAACATAGTAAAATAGAAAAATAAAAATACAGAGAACAATAAAATTAGTACAATTTATTTGGCATCACCATTAGTGTATTTTTCTCACAAATGATCAATTAAGTCATTTTGAATTGAAAAAAATGAGCTTTGTGATCTTTGATTCTTTTTCCACAAATTATTAATTAAGTCATTTTATGTTGTGTTTAGCTTTAATTTATTTTCTATTTTTTATTTTTCATTTATTTTCTGTATTTTATCTTTACTTTTGCTACCATTTATGTTTTAAAAGTTTATTATTAGTTTATGTCATTGTATCTTATATTATATAAATGTTATTTGCATTTAAAATTTTAAATTACCAATGTAAACATTATTTATATAAGATTTTGAAATAGTGTGGATGTAAAAATGTAAATATTTACTTGATTAATTATTTTTAATAAACATTATGCATTTAAAATATATTTGGAAATTTATAATAAAATATTTTGAAACATGGAGGATCTTATTACAAATAAAAAAGTTTAGCACTAAAATAGTGCAACACTCAATTTTTGCAGTAGATGTAATGCAAAAAAGTGGTTTGCACTATTTTAGTGTCCAATATAGTGATAGATTGGAGAGGATTTTGCACTAAAATAGAATTTGGTGTAGTATTTAGTGCTGAGTTGGAGATGCCGTAAGAAGATTTTTGTTAACATTTTTGAGTAAAATATTTTACAAATATCTCTGCAGGTTTTGGTTTCATTTGATATTTTTAACTTTTAAACTTTTTTTTTTTTACCTTTTCTATTTGGATTGAATTATATTTTTAGACAATTAGTAAATCTTATTTTGTTTGTTTTTTTTGTCTTGAAATATCTTTAAATGATAAACATCTCTTCTCAACATACAAAATTATAACAAAGAATGCCTAGACGTACAAAATTATAACAAAGATTGCCTAGACGCGTATCCTGGTAACTCTAAATTGTGTCATAGATTTTATCAACTGAGTTATTAATTCTCGGTAAGTTTTAAGTATATTAACAAACAAAAAGTTCTTTCAACATCTACAATTTTTTTTTTTTTTCCTTCTGAACTTGTAAGATTAGAGCAATAATGTTTTGTACAGAATTAGAGCTCACAGACGCCACAAGAGGCTGAGCAACTGTTAACAAAAAAAGTGGGGTTAAACCCCTCTTGGTAGAACTACCCTCTAAAAAAGAGGACCAAGACTACAACAGATATATATCCCAAAAAATTAACCCGAACAAACCGCCTTTAAACACACTTTTCCTCAAAGACACTTTTTAACCAAGACGGGTAACCTTCAGCTACATAAGATTGTAGCCTCATGTCCGCAGTTACACTTTGTGCAATGAGTAGTGCTCCTCGATTAGCTTTCTTCTCTTCCACTTGTAGTTTCCATTCCCTTAGCCCTTGTAAAGTGAATCTTAGATCTGATGCTTGAGCTTGGAAAGATGGCCATGCTTTTGGTCTAAGTGTTTCAACATCTACAATTAGATTCTGATTATTTTTCTTATTTCAAAATTATATTTTTCATTTCCAAATTTTCATTTCACACTTGTAAATCTTTTTGAACTAAAAACAAAACCCCCACACTAAGTTCTTAACTTCTTTTTTCTCCGCCTATAATAAATATCTCCAAGACTCCAAAGCTCATCTCATTCCCAATGAACCCACAAAGCCAAAAAAGTGATAAAAATAAAATGTCTTCTTCTTCATCAGTAAACGCCTTTGAAGATGGCAAGTACAAAACAAATCTCTTAACCATAGACTCATCATCTCGCTGCTGCAAAACGACACCGTCTTTTCCGGCTCCACCGAAGCAGCTACTGGTGGCGACGCCGGTGGAGAAAGGAGAGTATCCGGTGGTGATGCTCCTCCATGGTTACCTTCTCTACAACTCCTTTTACTCTCAGCTTATGTTGCATGTCTCTTCCCATGGCTTCATCACCATTGCTCCTCAGGTTTCCAAGCCTTACCTCTCATTTTTGTTTACAATTTTATTATTACATTGATTAACAAAAAAATTAGCTACTGAATTATCTTTTCGTGAGTTAGTTAATTAGACTTAGGTGTGAATCAAAATATTTATTTTGGGACTACCTATAAATAGTGAAAGATGAATTAATGCAAATCTTAGGCATAGGTCCATGTTTTGATATACTCTGGTGGAATCCAAAACTCATGATAGATAAAGTTATTAATTCTTTAGGATTTAGGAAAAATATGTATAACCGAGATAAATCCGTGTGGAGTACATGATGCCACGTTTTCAGTGAGTTTTGTTGTGAAACTTTTTGTTATCTGGCTCGTATAGAATCCTTAGACAAGAAGAAATTATGAAGGAAGATGCTAATCAATGGGTCCACTTTGTGTTATTCTGTTTTTTTTTCTTTTTTTTTCTCTCTAATTAATTGGTCTAGTTTGTGATCACTAATCAGTTTCTTGGCCGTGTGATATCAACAGTTATATAGCATAGCTGGACCGGACACGACGGACGAAATAAAATCAACCACGGAGACTATTGATTGGTTATCCGTAGGACTTAGCCATTTTCTTCCACCACAAGTAACACCGAACCTATCCAAGTTAGCACTCTCTGGCCATAGCCGCGGTGGCAAAACCGCTTTCGCGGTCGCCCTAAAGAAATTCGGATACTCCCCGAATCTAAAGATCAAGACATTGATTGGTATAGACCCGGTAGATGGAATGGCGAAAGGGAAACAAACCCCTCCTCCAGTTTTAACCTATGAACCAAACTCATTTGACCTAGACAAAATGCCTGTCCTAGTGATCGGTTCGGGGCTAGGGGAAACCGCCAGGAATCCAATGTTCCCGCCTTGTGCGCCTCTGGGGGTGAACCACCGTGATTTCTTTCGGGAATGTCAAGGTCCGGCGTGGCATTTTGTAGCAAAAGATTACGGGCATTTGGACATGCTAGATGATGATACAAAGGGGCTTAGAGGCAAGAGTTCTTATTGTTTGTGTAAGAACGGTGAAGAGAGAAGGCCAATGAGAAGATTTGTTGGTGGAATTGTTGTGTCGTTTTTGATGGCTTATTTGGAAGGGGATGATTGTGAATTGGTGAAGATCAAAGATGGGTGTCACGAGGGTGTCCCTCTCCAAATTCAAGAGTTTGAGGTTACTATGTAAAATGTAATATGTAATTTTCTCTAGGGTTGTTTTCCTAGTTGTTATATAGTTGCTTTTGTTGCTTATGAAGTGATTATAATGTGTACTAGTAGTACTTAAGTCACCTATTTAATCCCTTGCTTGCTCGTGAACATAACCGGTATGCCCGAAGTTTACAAAACGAAAACATTAGGAGATTTACATTTTCTTCTAGTACTACTACAAAGATCTTACTTCGTAAATCAGATAATTAAAACCCATTTCAACAAAAACACCCCAAGTAAAGAGAGATTATACTACTTTACCACAATACTTTTTCATTTTCATTCTGACTTTAACTTCAACACTATAGTTACTCAACATTTGTGTTTCCTTTCAGAAACAATGGAGAGAAGCATGGAAACACCTTGTGTCCAAAGATCATATTCCCTTTGGTTTTTGCATTCGAATTCAATCACTCTTTTCTCAACCGTCTTTAGCCCGAAATACCTCAAATTTTCTCCACCCTCAAGCAGTTCCCGGCCAGGCCATGCCGGTAATCCCTTAACCAAGTCCACCACCAAATCTGTATATAAATCAATACATCACAATTTTTTCAGATACTTGGAAACGAAACCAAGATACAAGAACCATTTTGTCAAAAAGAGATGTCTAGTAGAATTATCATTATTAGACTATGATCACTTTTATTTATTTTAATCAAAAGACAGAAAAAGAAAGAAAGAGATTAATATTCTAAACTGATTAATCTTTTCATCAAAGTTTGGATCTGTCTTTAACTTTCCGATCTAATAGGCCTCTTGAACTTCAAAAACAATGCCAAACTTAGTACCTTTTTGACCTTTTGATCTATAGAGGTCTCATTAGGAAATAAAGAAAGAGTAAGAGATAAGCAAAGCATAAGTGTCACTCACTCTTTTTCTTCTTTGTAAGGGTCCCAGCAACATGTTTGCTCTTAGTTTTCAACGTTACCTGTGCAAATAAAACAATACAAAAAGTTATAATTTAATTTCCCTTATATTATTAAACCATTTGCAACTAACCATATTTTCTTACCTGCTTTGATCTATTTATGTACACCGAAACAACTTTCCAATGAAGATCACCTGAAATAAAAAGATTAGAATTATATTGGTGTGTATTCAAGTACTACCTAACATGAAATCAGTTATAACATATTGAATACAGAGATTAGACAACCAACCTTTGCGGGTGCGTTTAAGCAATTCACAACCTTTAGCTAGCAATTCTCTACTACAAACTCCAAGGAAGTTATCTTCAGGGGCTAACTCGCCACCTCGGTAGCCACCACTACCTTTTGGTATTCCCTTATCTACTGGAATCACTGCAGCAATGTTCCATACCTCTTTCAATGCCCTCGCCTTCAATGTCGCAGCTCCTCTCAAAGCTACACAAATTAAGAAAAAAAGTAAAATTACTTATTTAGGAAGTATTATGAGACAATCTAATGACTTGAATCATTCGCATAAATGTGTTTTTACGTAACAAAATGTTTAATGTTTAACTAGAACGTTAATGACGTGTACATATGTAATAAGAGAATCATACCTGTGGCTGCTGCGGCAGTCAACGTCATGATATCTCCAGCGGAACGAACATTGACAGCAGAACTAACAACCGAAGCCAGGTGCTCACGATCAGCTCCCATCATCCCTGCCGCTTCAACACACTGAGCAGCCACCAAAGTTGCGGCAGAAGCCACAGCACAGTCATTTTTAGCCACTTGCTCGTCATTTCCGGAACCGGACTGAGAAGCCGTGGCTGCAGCTATAGCAGCCACAGCTGCGGCTACGCTGGCTACAGAAATGGCTGCATGGAGCTGTGCATTCAGTGCACGTGTCTCCTCTCTTTTCTTCTCCCTACGGTCTTTAAGCCACCGGCCAACAGTTTTGGAACCTCCGGCAGTGCCCGAGATAGCTGATGGACCACGTATGTGTCCGTTAATGGATGGACTCACACGGTAGAATTGCTGTATATAACCAGAAAACAACAAACGTCTTAGTTAACAAAAAACTACAAAATCTGACTGCATGGAAATTGTTTTTTTTTTGTCTCAGCACGAAATTTTATAATTGAAATGAAATAACTAATTTTCTGTTTGTTTATCTAATAAATAATGTATAAAATGCATCGTTACAACTTACAATGAAATATGTTGGGAAAAATACAAAATACTGAAATAGTGAAACATTTTGTTTTATTTAATTTTGTCAGAGCTATCTTAAACCATTAAGTACTCTCTATTTTCAATAACAAAATGACATTAAAAGAAAACTATTTTCAATAAATAATAAGATTTATGGAAGATAGACCGGAACCATATTTGTGAATATAGGCCACCCATATATGGGTCCAAAACATAAATGCTACTAAACAACTATATTTTTCTTAAATAAACATATAACACGAACGGCCTTTTTCATAGTAATAATAACATTCTCCGCTTGCAACTTGATATTTTTCTTATTGAAAATAAATAAACCTAATATTTTGGTTTTTTGTAGGAAAAAAATAAAAAAGGGACCATTTGTTGGCTACTTAATGAGAACAAAACGTGGTGTGTGAAATAGACCGTTGTGAATATAGGCGAGACCATATTTGGTCCAGAACCATAAATGCTAAACAACTAATTATTTATTCCTGAATAAATACAAAAATAGCTCAACTTTAATAACATAAATAAAAAAATATAATAATAAAAAAGGTAGTAGATAAGCAACTTTAATAATATTACTGCTCAACTTCTAGTGATTTGACAGAGTCAGAGAGAAATGGCCGTCTATATTGCTTGGGACGAAGAGAAAGCCTGACTCTTGTGTTCCTCTGCTTTTTCTGATTTTTCACTCTACTGCTTCTACTACTTACTTACCAGCCTTTTGTGTTTTGTCAACGTGTTTTGTTAATTTACAATGAAGACCCATAATTTCTATCTCTCATATATTTTAACCAACCCAATTCTACTTCTACCACACTAATCCAAACATTTAAAACACTAGTAAAGATTCTTAATTGAGAGTAATACACTGTTGAAGAGCAGGATTGTATTAGTTAATATCAGAGTCAGTTTTAGATAACAAAATTTTAATAAGAATATGAGACAGTATATATATATATATATATTTTTAGTTAGTTAAATGTTTTAAAATTTGTTGGAACGATACAAACAAAATACTCAAATATGGTAGATTTTGGACCCGGTTAAGTATTTTACAAAAACCGGTACAAGAATTGAACTGACCTTAAAGTCTTCAAGATCAGAGGGAGAGATGGGAGGACTGTCGGTGAAAGAGCTATGTGAAAGTCTCCCTGAGGTCCGTGGCGATGAAATCTCCGGCTATCACAATAACAAAAAAATGTAACATAAGATTATATAATTTTTCACAACCTTAGTAATATATATAGTAAACATAAGAGCATAGTTACAATAATGAACGTGTGACAATATTTCTGAAAAGTTTACTCACGGATTGAGCCATGATACGTTCCATGACCATTAAAGAAGTCTCGGAGGACGCGAAGGAGAACGTGTTCCCAGAAACGACGCCGTTTTCTTCCTCTTCCGGGACAAGAGTGACGTCATCAGAAACGTTCTGTTTGTCGGAGAAACGCATTTGCGGATGAGGTTGAGAAGAAGTCGTGGTGGGAGTTAAAGCTCTCGAGACTTCGGTTGCGGAAGCACTCCATGTTCTTGACAAAAACTCCATGGAGTCTAAAGGCGTCTCGGGTGGTTTAAACGCAGGATTCGACCTCCAGTACTGTTCTCCTCCAAACGTTTTAGTTTTCTCCATTTTCTTTAGATGGGTGGGGGAAGTTATGTGAAGGCTTTCGTGTGTATTTAAAAGCGGGCACGAGTGTTTAGTAACTTGAGTTTAACACGTGGCTGTATCCGAATGGATGATTTTAACTTCTTTTTAGTTTTTCCACTATTTAGTTTTCTATTCTACAGTACTGTAACTTCTTCTCTGGCGATTCTCTGACAAATTCGGCTTTAAAAAGATGTTTTATTAAAGTTAATTAATTACCATGCTACCTGATTTTGTAGACTAACCTAGCTACTAAGCTACCGTCTAACAACAATAAGAAAAGAAAATTGATCGAGCCTAAACAAAAATCATACAATTTGGTTTAATATTTTACTGATGCGCTTTAGGTACCGATTGTGGCCTTCGAGCATGCATAAATGAACTCGAAACTCTGATATATAGATAAAAAGAAAAACAATAATGAAGGCATAAATAGAGTGGGGGAGGGGGAGTGGAATAATGTGCACGTGGAGGCGTGACTTGGGCACGTCATGATGATAATGGAACCACAAATCTAACATTTGTGTCCATGGACGAAGTCACACCACTCTTCACCACCCTTCTCCTTTCAGCTTTTTGTCTCTTCTTTTGATTTTTCACTTATTAGAACAATGATTTTTTTTTTTTTTAACCGTGGGCATCCCAAAGGCTGTCTAGATCCAAAGACTAATCCCACGAGTTCCTGAATCATTTTCCTCTGAAACCAGAGGACAGGATGGCCAAGTGGTTTCGAACCCATGGCGGAAGCTCCAGCTGGAGCCCCTTTACCACTAGACCAAAGCCACTTGATTTATTAGAACAATGATACTCCAAACTTATTTCACTTCTGACTTTAAGTTTAAATCTTAAATTATGAAAAGTAAAATGGATAGTAAAAATGGATTAACCTGTTTTACACATTCTTTTTTTTTGTTTTTTTTCATTCATCAAAATTGTTTAATAACGCGAACAAATAAAATAATCGAATATGGTTCATAGTGAAAAGCAAAAATTCTCTTAAAAGGAATTTAAATATATTTATTAGTTAAGATTTATAGTTTTGAAGAAAGTGATTTATCATTTTATATATGTATTTTTTTAATATCAAGATTAACATGTTTTTTTAATATCAAGATTAACATGTTTTTTTAGATGTTCCCTCAATTCACACCCTGATCTGATTTTTTTTTTTTTTGGTCGATACTTCTCCGAATAAAACAAAAGAGTTGATTAAATCAATAATACCAACAGTTTCGTAGAATCTAAACACTGGCTTAGTACTGAAGAAAGAGGAAAGTAATATTTTTATATATAAGAAAAAAATGTCATACTCGATCAAAAAGATTAGATGTAAAATGTAGACAAAAACCATGAGAATGTTTGCAACCAAGGGTTACTAAACCCAACTTAAAGTTCTTTTTAACCTTTTCGGCACGCGGGTTCACATTCGAATTTTCAACACATACTAGCTCATATATTACATTTTTAATTTAACCAAAAAAGAACTTATATGTAGCACTACGATGCGAAGCGAACGTTAATCATATCAATTCGAGAGTTTTGAAAACGACATGAAAATAGAAGACATAAAGGGTGAGAAATATTCTTTACAAAAATAATCATGTATTCTGTGAGGCATGACAAATATACAAGGAGAGATTAAAGTTGAGTTTTTCCATCCCATCTAACTCATTATTATTTGTTCTAGACCCAAATAGCAAAGCTTGCACGATTTTTTTTTTCTTTTTTTTTATTTTTTTCGTACAAGATTTCATATTAATTCATTTGATGTGGGATTTGCATTGATATTCAAACTATGAATGAATCTAATTTGAATATTCTTTAAATGAATAAATAATGAGTCACTCAATGTTAGTTTGGTTTGACATAATAACAAACGTGTGACCTTTGCCTAACAAGTAACAAATAAGCATCAATAATAATTGAATAACGATCGAACCCAAAATGACTACCAAGTTATCAAACTTATCTTCTTGTTATATATTCTGTAAGTGGTACATAAATATCGTGTTCCCTTCGTTTGAGGTAATGAGAAGACAGAAAAAGACAGTGCATGTACGAGGGTGTCGGGTGCTATATCCTTTTCATCATCAATTTGGTACATAAAATTGTTAATATGTAAGAATTTTTACGGGGGCATATGTATTTGTTAATGATTATCTTATTAGCAAAATTTTAAGTTTGATTACAATCCCACAATGACATAAAACAAAGCAGGTTATTCCTTAGCATACTTTTTATAAAACTCCTTTGTTGCCTTGAGCTCAGACCAGAACTTTCCTTGCTTAATATCGGACCAAAGTTCAGGCCACATAACCTCTCTGATATCGCGACCACTAGCTGCCCCAAAACCCTGAAGAAGAAAAAAAAAAAACACAGAGACTATGAAAGATTGAATAACAACAGCATTCAAATTGATTGATCATCTCATTAATAATTTCACCTCTTGTCGAATCTCCTCACATCTGGCTACATGATCTCCAATATAAAGATAACAATAGCCACATCCCGCAGTAAGTCCTGCACCTCCTACTAACAACTTCTCCCCACTTGTCAACGCAAGCTCTACAATTAATCCACAATTTTTTTTAAAGTGTTATTATTATAACATCGAAACCACAATTGATTGTTACCGAATATGAAAGAGAGAACGTTACTTACCATTGCCTCTACCGTATGACGAGAAGTTGCGGCGAGACAAAACCCATCTTCCTCCGCGGGATACCTGTTTAACGACGGATCTCAGAAGAAGATTCGGCGACATGATTTTGGGGATTTTATTTGTAAAGGGACAGAAACAGGAACAGTCTTAGGATTTATATACACATTAATCTTGTTGGCATATTATTCGGATATATCTAAACAAACCATAATCATAATAAATAAATAATTTTTAAAACAAATTTTATGTTAGGAAAATAGAACAAAAACATAAAGAAAACTATAACCTAAGTAAATTAATAATAGGAAAAAATATATATTTGAAATCCTCCTATTTCCGTAGAACTCAACAAACAAATGAATAATCATCTATAAGTTATTGGATTAATTGAATATTATTCAAACCAAACCATAAACTATAGTGATCTATAGTGATCTAAAATCTATATTCGAATAACCAAATTAAAACTATATCATTCTATTTTGGTTTGGTTTGCGGATTGAATAGCCCTACTTAAAACAACTTAGACAAAAATCAAAGATTTCATATCCCATAAAAATGCTTCTATTGAAAAGAACCTATGCTCCAGAACCTATGCTATTATACTTTTCCATACATATTAGGAGTTTAAACCCGGATCTTTCCATACATATTAGAAGTTTAAACCTGAATCTCAAACCCAAGGATAGTTTTGAGCAAAACTTATCAGAAAGAGCACTACTTAGTTAAGAGTTCTGTTTAGCAAGCTATCTTCTATTGATATCAAATGTATAAATACAACTTTTTGAACTGTATTGTTGTGCCCATCTCAAATTTTGTAGGTACTGATTGATAGTTGCCACTTGCAAAATTGACCTCTACCTTGCTGATAAAATATTTAATGTTCGACTCAACCAAATCACTAAATCAGAAACCGAAGTAAATAGAAATTTACAACAAGGTGTGTGACTACTAGTACTAGCCACACACCACTGCCCAAACCAAAAAGAACCAAAAAAAAAACATTGGAGAAGTAATTCATCCCTCTCTAATTGAAGGATCACAACCATATAGATTAATTAAAATGACAAATGGTTTTCTCAGAGCATAATAAACTAAGCAATCATTGGCTCATTAAGAGAAGAATGAACGAAGCACATCGAGGAATGTTGGCCCCTGAAATCACACAGAAAACACCATTGAAGAACCCCATAATCAAATTTTTATCTTAAAAAATATTTTTAAAAAACAACTCGTATACCGGAAGTCTGGCCAGATCTTTGGCGAACGCATATTTGTATACTTCTACCCTGATAAATTCTGACGTACACGACAAGCAATCACAAATTCTGTATATTTTGGTTCACAATCTCTAATGAATAATAATTATATCACACAACACTAATTAAAATTACCCCATCCAGCGAGACCACAAGATCCAACCGAGGCAGAGCAGGCAAAAAGCACAAACTTCTTACTATTCCTGTAATTAGATATTGCTTCAGCTCGCCAAGCTATTGCTTCATCTCGCCACGCCGACGAGGACGACG
Organism: Aurinia saxatilis; assembly: GCA_900406295.1. Lineage (NCBI taxonomy): Eukaryota > Viridiplantae > Streptophyta > Magnoliopsida > Brassicales > Brassicaceae > Aurinia > Aurinia saxatilis. The sequence goes on from OVAP01002840.1 coordinate 17,913, forward strand.
CTGCAATTTAAACAACAAAAATTATCACAAACAAGCCCTAATACAATTAAAACAAAACTCCACGATCCGACTCAGAGGACATAACTCAACAAATCTGATGTGAGAGAGATCAGAGAACGTTACGCTTAGGTTTAGGTGCTGAAGAGATGAGATTGCGGCGAGTTAACCGCGTAGAGACTCTCCTCAGAAGAAGATTCAGCGACATGATTTTATTGCAGGAACAGACTTCGGAGTTATAGATATATAATAAATACATACCATGGCTCTGATACCATGGCTCTGATACCATGTAGAATTAGGTGTTTTGTACTGCTTGCTTGATTGATA
>OVAP01002841.1:0-18233 GCA_900406295.1 Aurinia saxatilis
GAAAAAAAAAAAAAAAAAAGATACAAGATATCGTAGAAAGTCAGATACAAGTAATGGGTATCATCCCTCCTGGCGCCTGGGACCTGCTTATCTAAATAAATGTGTATTATTGGTTATAGTGAGATAGCCTTGATGACTCATCTCTTGTCATCTCATCGGTAATTTGGTCCAAGATGCAAAGGTTTTCCGCCGCCAGATCGATTCTTAGTTACGCCGTGAAAACGCGGAGGAGGCACTTCTCTTCCTCCCTCCTCTTCGACGACACTCAGTTACAGGTTTGGTCATATTTAAATTCTGCAAGACGGAGTTTTGGGTTTTGATATCATTTCAAGTGACTGCAGTTTAAAGAAAGTGTGTCCAAGTTTGCGCAAGATGTGATCGCTCCTCATGCAGAAACTATTGATCGAACAAATTCCTTTCCCAAGGTCTCTATTCTCTCTTACACACTCTTCTCTTTGCTCTCCCAAATCTTAACTTGTTTACAGGATCTCAACTTGTGGAAGCTTATGGGTGAATTCAATCTCCATGGAATCACTGCACCAGGTACATCTTCTTCTTCTTCTTCTTCTTCTTCTTCTTCTTCTTCTTCTTCTTCTTCTTCTTCTTCTTCTTCTTCTTCTGCTATTAGCTCAATCATATNATTAGCTCAATCATATACCTAAACGCATACCTGCAGAGGAATATGGAGGTTTAGGCCTCGGCTACCTGTATCATTGTATAGCAATGGAAGAAATCAGCCGGGCCTCAGGGTCTGTTGCTCTTTCTTACGGTGCCCACTCCAACCTTTGCATCAATCAATTGGTACATCTCAAATTTCCTTGCAATCTTTAGAATCGGTCTTTCAACCCAACTTACACCTACTTTACAGGTCAGGAATGGAACTCCAGCCCAAAAGCACAAGTATTTGCCAAAGGTATTAGTCATTATGAAGACCCTTCTTTTGATTTTCCCTCACCTTTTTAATCTCTCTTTTGAAGCTTATTAGTGGAGACCATGTTGGCGCTCTTGCAATGAGTGAACCCAATGGTAAGTTACATATCGTTTTAGATACATACCCATACATACTTACAGTGAACGGTTATACTGACTCTTCTTTTTTTATACTCTTTACAGCCGGTTCCGATGTTGTCAGCATGAAATGCAAGGCTGATAAGGTAGATGGTGGTTATATACTAAATGGCAACAAAATGTGGTGCACTAATGGTCCATCTGCTGAAACACTGGTAATATGGATTACCTTATATGTCAACTTCTAAAAGTTCATTTATTTACTTCTAACATTTTTCTACCCTATGTTTTTTGGTTGGATCAGATTGTTTACGCAAAAACTGATACACGAGCAGGTTCTAAAGGAATCACGGCTTTCGTTATAGAGAAGGGAATGCCTGGGTATGTGTTTTCTTAATCTTGTTTAATTAAAGCTGAAACTGACTTTCAATGATCTTTTGTAAAAGGAAAAAGAAAAACAAAATTCAGGGAACGGTTCTCCTCTAAATCCATTTATAATTGTGGTGACTTTGCAGATTCAGTACTGCTCAGAAATTGGACAAACTGGGAATGCGGGGAAGCGATACGTAATCCCCATTTTCTCTGGATAGAAGGATCTGTTCCGTTTTAATCCCCTTTTCACTGCCTCTTTTTCTCTCAAATCTGTCTCTTTTGATCAGGTGTGAGCTTGTTTTTGAGGATTGCTTTATTCCAGAAGAAAACATTCTTGACAAAGAAGGAAAAGGTTTGATTGCTCTAACTTCGTCGTTTTACCCCAATTTTTCTATAGATTGATAGATAAGTTGCATTGTGCATTTTTTCTGCTCTGATGACTATCTAAGGTCAAAATACTAAGTATTGTCAGGGAATAATTAATTACCTGCTTGATATCTTTACGTAATTACCACCACATGTTTTGCTAATCCACATATAACTTAATCGAAGAAAAATGCAAGAGTACATACACGCTTGCACATGTCTGATGTACATAGGGTTTGTACTTGTAGGAGTCTATGTTCTAATGTCGGGTCTAGATTTGGAGAGACTTGTTTTAGCAGCTGGGCCCTTAGGGATCATGCAGGCATGCCTCGACACGGTACTCCCCTATATTCGACAGAGAGAACAGTTTGGCCGTCCAGTTGGGGAATTCCAGTTTATACAGGTTGATCACATAAAGTTTCTAAATATCTCAGTTTTAGGCCTTGATTGTTTGTAGTTTGTAAATTAGTTTTCATTTTTGTTTTTCCAGAAACACTTCTTAACCAGTCAATTTGGAGAGAATTAATTCCCCTAGTTTTCTTGTGGTTTATAACATTTTTTTAAAGAAAAAAATTTCTATTGGCTATTTTCAGGGTAAAGTTGCTGACATGTACACTGCATTACAGTCTTCAAGGTAGAAAACTTCTCTTGATACTCCGGGATTCATTTTTGTCCATACGAAAGAAAATGTAGGTCAAGGAAAAAGATTCTCCTTTGGCATCTCAGGTCATATGTCTATTCTGTTGCGAGGGACTGTGACAATGGGAAAGTTGATCCAAAGGTGATTGATATTGTAATATATAACCCTTGTGCACTGCCACTGCTCATTTTACAATACCTAATAACACTAGCTTTGTGTTCTAGGATTGTGCCGGAACAATTCTTTGTGCAGCTGAAAGAGCAACACAAGTCGCTCTACAGGTGAACTACCCCTACTCTCTTTCATAATATCATCGTGTGTACATTTTGAACATTGAATCCATTTCTGGATAAAATTAGCAGCTTAGAGTTACTGTCACACTAAAACGTAAAGCTGATTCAAACCCGAAAACCAGTTTTAGGCATTGTCTCCCCTTCTTCTTAATGACTAACAGTAAAACAATTACGAGCAAACACACAACTACACAGACTGATTACCTGTTTTAGCCTTCCTGTGGGACTTAAGAGATGTGGTCTGATGTTGCAGGCAATACAATGTTTAGGCGGAAATGGTTACATAAATGAATATGCAACCGGACGCCTTCTGAGAGATGCAAAGTTATACGAAATCGGTGCTGGGACTAGCGAGATCAGAAGGATTGTCATCGGCCGTGAGCTTTTCAAAGAACAATAAAGATAAGTTGGTCTGTTTTCTGCCCTGCAAAAGATGACCATAACTTGTCATCGTCATGCTATACAAGTAAATATAATTTACAATGTCCTCAATAATCTCACAATAAGAAAGATGGCTTCCAACAATTATTTTATGTTACCAGAAGTCTCTTATTTTTCTCCAGAAACCGTACCAAACCAAACTTTACTAGATTTGGTTGTAGTTGTAAATTTGTAGTTAGTGTCGGAGAGGAATAACATAATACCATATTGTTCTTACAACTATCAAATATTGATTTCAATGATAAATCCGGCCTCACATAATTGCAGTAGGTGTCATTTGTTTTCTAGATACCATCTTACACAACGTACACTCCTTAAATAGTAGTATATTAAAGCACTAAACCTCTAAATTCGTTTCATGACCAACAAATCAACAATCTGGTCCTCACTCTCCATCAGTCTCACCACTTTTCAGGTGGCTTTTTATTGATGTCTGGTAATATCGGTGGTTGGCTTTCGCAGTTGTTATTGTCCCTGTTGTTGGTTCCTGGCATTTGGTCTCTCTTCTTTAAGTCTTTAACCCTACCATGCCATTCCCGCAACACATTTGCTACTCTTTCTTCTAAGATTGCTCTCTTGTAGCTTGATCCCATCTATTCCAAAACAAATCCAAATTTCAATTGGTTACATTGACAACAATAATTTGCGTAAAAATGATGAAGAAAAAGAAAAAAAAAATGGTGTACTAGTGCAAAAAACATTCACCAAAAATGGGTGTGATATGGACTCTACCTGAGTTACTAGGGCATACAGAGGCAGTGTAATATAGCTGCTCAAGACCTGGACTGTCAGCCTACAAATTGTAGGGAGTAGTGGTAAATTTCAACAAAAATCTTTTCACATTAATTGAGAAGCACAAAAGTTTTAAAATTATTATGTATCATTTATATAGTGAATGAAGAGTATATGATAGAGTATCGTGCTTACGCCAATACGATTCTTGTGATGATGACCTCTCGGTGTTCATGGTAGCAAGAGTTAATCCCAAATTGCCACTAAAATTTCATAATAACAATTTCGAAATAAAATTGGATATATTAATTTTGTTTATGTTTCCTGAATATACGAAAGGAAAGTAAGGAATGAGCTTACAGTGACCCACACAAAAAGTGCCATCTCGAAGGTGTTCTGTATGAATATCACAAAACCATTAGAAAATATTCTTTCTTTGTTATGAAGCATTAGAAAAAAGACAGGATTACCAGAAACAGTGTGTAGTGTAGAATGGTTAAGAGGAAACGAGGACTGGAAAACCAGAAATGCTTGTCGTTTGGTTCAACGAGAGGGCTTCCTCTAATCACACTGTTCTGCTCTTTTATTGCCACCGCCATTTTCACCACTATCATTTCTAGTTTCGTCCCTATCACCAGAATCATCTATATCACAATTCATTTCATCAATTATTTGACTTGCACATATCATATTACCATCTATAGAATATGTTAGCTCTTACTATTAGTGGCACAAATGACATCCAAAAATATACTCTCCAACCTGATGAATTAGGTGAAGTTGAAACAAAATTATAACCACAAATATCCTTTTTTATTGTTGGTCAACAAACCAGAAATATCTAAATAAAGTTTTTTTACCAACAAAAAGATATCTTACCACGAACGTCGAGGAGCATAAAGATAACCACGGTTAGCCACATGAAAGGACTGTAATAAATGATAAGAAAGTTTTGGTAAATTTGAAGAGTTTCATATGTTTACTTCAGAAAATAAGGTAAAATTTGGTATACCTGATGCCAACCACAGTTTTAAAATCTTCATGTAAAGATCTTTGTATATACTTTTGGAAGTTGAAAGAATGGTAGGACGATAAATGAGCCTGCGTTAATATCCCAAACAACATTAATTTATTTTCCTTAACTATTCACTGATAATATATATATGGAGACACTTAACAGATATAAATCCATGACGAAGTGTGAGGTAGTCGACTTTGGCCACCGAGTTGAAGAATTGCCTCAAGAAACATTTCTAAAAATAATAATCTAAGTTATTGTTTTATAAGTAATTAGTTATTAAAGATGAATTAAGAACATGTGCGAACTTACAATCCAAAGTTGAATCGATGTTTCAGACCAAGAACTCAGGTGTCGTCGAGCAAATGTGGTTTCTCTAGTCATTCTAAACCTATTTGGATCTTCAAATTATTATAAACTATTAATTAACTTAACATAGAATAAGATATTTCTTATTGTGAAAAAAAACCTATAAATTTATGTAGGAATTTGGCTAATCCGCCAGCCAGTTAAGACCCAATAATACAAGAAAAAAATGCTAACCGTTTGTTGCGAAATAGTCCACCGTTTGGGTCTCTTTCTCCCACGATTCCCATCTCCTCATCTATAAATATTAGTAAATTACGTATATATATGTCCCTTTTTGGTATGTGCAAAGTCCAACACAGTCTAATTTTTTTTTTTAAATTGTTATTCATGTTGTGGGGGAATTGTTCGTAAAACAGTTCATTCAAATCATTTAAAAAACAAAAAGTAAATAAGAATTTGTAATATGATTAATTTCCAGATGATAATGATCTCAAGTTTTTTTTTAAAAAAATTAAACATATTTATTAATTATGACCTATAATTCTATTTTTTTTTTATTTAATTAGAATTTGTTATTTTGCAAAATATGTTTAATTAGGACTATAAATTTCAAATCATTTTTATTATATTAAACATACATTTAATACAAATTTTGTACGGCGTCTACATATTTTTAAGACAGTCCTACATATATATATATTAATTTTAAATCAATAAAACACGTTTAATACTATCACAAAGGAGCTTGCTTGAGCCTTAAAACGTAGTTAGAATCTGGTTTATATGTAGTAAAGTGGTATCAGAGTTATGGTGAAGGATCTACCTATCATGGCTCGTGTGAATGTTGATAGATTCGATAGATCAGGGGATTTCTCTTTGTAGAAGATACGAGTGATGGCTCACTTTCGTACTTTGTTCAAAAGACATCTTAATAGACCATACATTTGAAAATTGGTTTCTTTATCAAAAGTTAAGGGAAACAACCAGTTGATGATGATGACCAGTATTATCTGAGGGTTTGATGAAATATGTTCATGATCTAGGAAATATCAAACAGTTTGAGAAAGTTATGGGCTTGATAATCACAAATGTTGGTGATCATTTGCTAAGAAAGATTAAAATGTATGTGATTGTTGAAGAAATGTGGTCCATGCTGGATTAGTTGCATAAATGGAAAAGTTCTTTACCAAATAGAATTCATTTACAACTGAAGTTCTATACGTTTAACACAAATGAATCTTGAAGTGTTGACAAAAATGTTGATGATTTTATGAAAATTGTTGCAGAGCTAAGTAGTCTTGATGTTACGGTTTCAAATGAAGTTCAAGCCATCTTATTTTTAACAGCTTTGTCAACAAGTTTGGATGAGTTGAAGCATATATTTATATATGGGAGATATTCATTGATGTTAGATGAGATATTTATGCAACAAGGTCAAAAGAAAGAGAGATGTTAGCAAATGGATTCAAATATGAAAAGATTCGGCAACAAGCTTATACACAAGTGATAAAAGGAGGCCACATGGTAGAGGAGGTTCCAAGGATCATACTGGAAAAGGCAGAAACATGTCAAACTCTAAATCACGTATTACCGGTTGGTTTTGTAAGAAGACTGGACATATGAAGAAAGATTGCTATGCTAGAAAGAAAAGATATGAGCACTGCCGTCCCGTATATTTGAGAGGTCTAAAACATTTTTAAAAATGTGGCCCTTATAATAATACTCTACACATTTTTTTAATAATAACACTCACAAAAAATTAATTGTATTAACAATAAAATTCTGTATATGAAAATAATATTTAATAGTTTCCCAAAATTTTATCGATGTTTACCTAGTGACATAAATCTATTTAAATTTCTAATTAGAAAGAAACAAAACGATAAAGGTTTGAGTGCTTGAACCAAAGAACTCATGATTTAATTGCAAGTACATAACCATGTGTGCCACATATCTTTTCTGAAATGTGGTCCCATTTTATGGCCTAAAAGATGCTTTAGTGAAGGGACGGGTCTGTATATGAGAACGAAGTTATTGTGGAAAAGTTTGTGTTCTCTAAAATAAGTATGGATGACAAGAGAGCTAAGGATTTGTGGTTTTTAGATTTTGGATGTACAAAACATATAACATCCATAAAAGATTGGTTTGAGAAACTACAAGACAATGTTAAAACCGAGATCTTGTTGGGTGATGATCACATAGTGGATTCACAAGGACAAGATACAATCCGAATCAACACTCATGGTACATCCATCAAGGTATTAAAGAATGTCAAATATGTCCTAAATCTAAGAAGAAACTTGTTTTGCACATGAAATTTGGATGTGCTTGGATACAAGTATGAAGGGGGAGATGGAAAAGTGAGATATCACAAAAAAGAATTAAATAAATCTTTGTGGTACTCTTATTGATGGTTTATATGTCTCGGACGGTGAAACAATTTTGACAGAAACATGCAATGTTGAAAAGAAGCCAATTAACAAGATTACGTTGTGGCATAGCAAGCTTGTTCTTATGAGTCTGAATACTCTCAAGGTATTAACATGAAAAGGGTTAATTGAGAAGAAGGAAATCAAAGATCTAGCATACTGTGAGCATTTTGTAATGGGAAAAGCTAAGAGTGTAAGCTTCAATGTAGGAAGATATGAAACAAAAGATGCTCTTGGTTATATGCACGCAGATCTTTGGGGGATCATCGTATGTTATCCTATCTCTCTCAAGGAAACAATACTTTTTATCTAAAGGTTTGGTTTATGTTCCTCAAGACAAAAGATGAGACGTTCAAGAAGTTTTGTGAGTGGAAGAATCTGGCAGAAAATCAGATGAACAACAAGGTAAAGATTCTTAGGATTGAGAATGGTCTAGACTCATGTAATGTGAGGTTTAATGATTACTACATGGAATAGAAAGGCACCTAAGTTGTGTCTATACACCTCAACAAAACGGTGTTGCAGAAAGAATGAATAGGACAATTATGGAGAAAGTCAGATGCTTGTTGGATTAGTGGACTTGGAGAAGATTTTTGGGCTTATACAACTACTACTGCAACTTATCTAATCAACAAGTCTCCATCTTTTACTATTGATCATAATGTTCCCAGAGAACTTTCGTTGAAAAAGAAGAGCTGGTTACATACATCTAAGAAGATTTAGTTCAATTCGTTATGTTCATCAAGATCAAGAAAAGTTGAAACCAAAGGAGTTGAAGGGAATATTATTAGACAATCCAGAGGGAATTCGATTTTACAAAGTTTGGTTATTGGATGTTAAAAAGTGTGTGATCAGTTGGAATGTTTTGTTCTGTGAAGAGAGAGTATACATAGATGAAAAGGGAAATGGAGTCAACATGATGTGAAGGAAACATAGATTAGGGAGACTAGTAAACGAAATATGAGGAGAACAAAAGGATGTAGAGAATTTCATTCCAGGTGGAGTTATTGAAGAAATTTCAAGTGAATCTGACTCAAAAGTACTAGCGATTCTTAAGTGAACCGCAAGTGAAGCTGACTCAAAAGTACCATCAATTCTATTTATACTCTTAACTAAGCCGTCTTACGACCTTGGGCTTTTCCTTTTCGCTACGGGCCGCCCTTCCGTTTCCTTGTTGACAGAATCTCAGACAACTTCCATTTCTCTGATATGTTTCGATAAGTCTTCCATTTTGTCGATATTCTTGTGGATAACTTCCATTTCTCCGAGATACTCCAAGAAGGATTCCTTTTGATCGAGAGGCAAGGGAAAATTTCTTTTTTCGTAGAGATGTTCTCAAATCTTCTAGTATGTCGGTTTACGAAAGGATTTGCTTGGTCCGAAAGATGAAGATCAGCCCATAAAGGAAGTATCAGGCCATTTAGCTTGTCAAGAATGTTGTTGGACTGATGGATTGTTGTTCAATCACAGGGGTTGCGTTTCTCGATAGTGAGAGTTAGAGGTCCTTCACGAATCACTCGTTCTTGTTAGAACTAAGTTTCTTTGATTTGTCATGATTGAGGGATGGTGTCGAGATGACGATAGGCGACCCGTATGTGTTCCACGGGTCGCGGGACAGCTTGGTCAAGACGAAAGGCAACCTGTGTCTTGTGCACTTGTCGTGGAATGCCTCCCTGTGACGAAGTGCGATCTGTGGCTAGTGCACGGGTAGCGGAATGCCTTTGTGTGACTGGACTTAAATATTGTAGGGTTAGGGTTTAATGTTTTAATAACTATTTGAGTTTATGTTTAAGGTTTTAGAGCATCCGCATTGGTTAGAGACTTACTGAGTCTCTGATCAATATATTATTATTATTTTTTTATATAACTTAGTTTGAGAATCTTATGTTAATTTTGGTTTTCATTGGTGAGAGACTCATTAAGTCTCTCATCAAAATCATAATAGTTTTTTAGAAATTTATATATACAATATATTTTTAAACGTTTACAATATATTTTTAGATTTTTTAAAAATCTCATATTTTTTCTAATATTTCTTTATTTTTAACTAAAACAATAATTTAATAATACTTTATTAATTTCAGTTTTTATTAATTAAATAGAATATTAATATATAATTTAAACTATGTCTAATGAAACTTGTTAGATAGATAATTTTATTTTATTATTTGTAAAAAATAAAAAATAAAAAATAATAACATATGAATAATTTATTTACTTTATAAACTATAGAGCATTTAAGTTATTACAATAAATCATGATCCACTTATATAGAGACATGTGTCACATGTGAAAATTGTTGGAGGGGCTATGAGAGTCTCTCATTTCATTTCAGAAAGGCTTCTCATAAATTTTGGTTAAGAAAATATTTTATTATTATTATTCATTTATTTTTATTGTGAGAGACTCAGTTAGAGACAATCACTGCAGATGGTCTTAGAGTTTATATTTTAGAAGTTTTTGATTTATTAAGTATTAAAACCTTTTTAACCCTATACTAAAATATTAAAAACCATAATTCAGATTAAAACTAATATAATTTTTTTAAATAACAAAAAGGTATTTGTGAAAAAGATAGAGTAAAATGGGTAGTTTTAAAACTTCCTCATATAATAGAATAGAAAGCCTAAAATATGCTGTTAAAATATTTGATATTGGATAATTTTGGTCATTTGTTTGCACTGAATATATGTATATAAGTTAGTCATCAATTTTGTTTTGTTTTGTTTTGTTAATATTCTGAGCAGTCTACATATAAATGATAAAATGTACCTTGGCCATTCCAAGGAGAAGAGTGGCGAGATTGTAGAGAACATGCATACATGCCAACACAAAGAAGAAGAAACTCAATTGAGTCAACCCCTCTTGTGATATCAGTGACGTCTTTCCCTGAAAAATACCCTTTAAAAGAATTAAATATGCTATAAAAGCCAACTAATATGAATAAAACGTAAATGAGTTTATGCATTTAACAGCTCACTTTCGAAAGATAAAAAATATTCAGAAACCAAAAGTCAAACTTTTTACCAAAAATTCATTTAAATCCGATAAATAATTAATGAATTTTAACAAAAAATCATGATTGTGAAGTGACCTAGTTTAGTGGTAGGCACCATCACACCTGAGATCGAGTTTCAGTGTCTACATTATGTAGGAATTAGACAAATAGGTCAGTTAATTGTGGTTCAATGATAACAAAAAAAAAAAAAAACCACGACTTTCTTTAATAGAGAATCAAATGGAATTTTCTTAAAAAACATTTCCTAACCAAATAGTGGTGGTTAGTGATAGGGGTGGGTGTAAATAACTTACCACTAGTTCTCCTGTGGCGACTAGAAAGTTCTTATTAGGGTTTTTAGCTTCGCTAATCGGCGATCAAAACCCAATCAAATTGGCTTCTTTCAATTTTAATCTCAATCACAAACTACTCCCTTGTTCTCTAATCAAGATATCGTGATGAATGAAGATCTATGGGAACCGATGGAAAGGTTAAATCTCAACCTTGGAACTTCGCTCCAGCTGATCCAGTTATCAAAGGATATTAGAAGGACCGACGCTTAAGATTATCGGCTCAATGTTATTGTTTGAGGCATCAATCTTTCTCAACTGGATCTCAGTGGGATGAGTAATAATCTTCCAAGAGCATGGGGTCTCCACGATCGTGTAAATGGTAGAATCCATGACAATAGGACAATTCATTTTTTCTTTGCTGCGGAACACCATCTCTTATCGGTATTGGAGAGGAGCTCTTGGAATTTCAAGGATTGGATGGTGATTGTGGATCGATGGCATAGAAGATTGGAACCATATTATCTCCGCACAATCACCTTTTGAGTGGTAAATGATATTGGTAGGGAGATGGGCATGTAAAGGGGATTAGAATAGTGAAAACTTCTTAGGATAATCCCTCTGAGGTTTGGATTAGATTAAGAATGGATGCTTATGAACAACTGGGCTTTGGTAGACATCTCCAGGTTGAAGAAGTGGGAGATCCGATACTCATTAGCTTTGTCTATAAAAAACTTAGAAGATAATGTGGTAATTACAGTTTAATGACACATGATGACGCATCTTGCCCATTACCACCAAAATCAGCAACAAGATTCCTATGCTCAAAATCAGAATCAAGGAGCATAGAAGATCAATGAAGCAACAGAGGAGATGGCACAAATAGAAGATCCTAAGGAACAAGTAATTCTAGGCACTGATTCAAACACTGAGTATCAACAGTTTGTTCCAGAGAATGAAGATAAAGCTAGACCTATAGGGGTCATACACGTTTCCCCCACAATTAGAATCTCAGAAAAAGATGCAGCCAAATGGAGTGCCACTCCTGTTGTTATCAAGGAGATTGGCTCAACTTCACAGCAGAATTCCAGTCTCAAACGCAAGGATGAAAATCAAGATCCAGAGGAGGGTATTTCTTTTACCAGGCAGATCGTTACAGATAAAGCAAACGAAAAGGGTTTGGTGGTTTCCCAAAAACCACCACTCCAACCATGATACTCTTACACTAGAATTGTCAGGGTCGTAGTTGCAACCTAACAATTCCTTATTTCAAAGACATCATGAAGTCTTCTAAACCTGATGTCATGTTCCTAATAGAAACTAAAAACTGTTTAGTTTATATTACCAAACTAGCTTCTGATTTACATTATGATAATCATTTTATCATACATGTTAGGGGTTTAAGCGGGGTATCAACAATCTTTTGGACTGATATTGTACATACAAACTTTTAATACTCTTAATCTCAACCTTACTGATATGTTAATTACTGGGGAGGAGAAAATATATTATCTCTCTTATGTGTATGGTTGACCTAGTCATAAGCAAAGGAATATTTTTTATAAAAAGCTTACTTATTTTGTTGAGTCGGAGTTCTATAGAGGATACCTCAGGGTTCCAATGGGTGATCTCAATGATATCATGAGTAATGAAGAGAAGATTAAAGGAATACATAGGCAAGAACATACCTTCCAAGTCTTAGAAGGATGTTTAATATCTTAGGTTTGCATGATATTAAAACTGTTTGNGGGGAAATATATTTGGATGATGCATATATATAGATAATTATGAAATTAAGTATAAAATTTATGTAGCAATCGCTAATGCAGACTGGCTAGATACTTTCTTTGGTGCTTATGTCTGATTTCTTAAATGGGGAGGGTGTGATCATAGATCATTTCTCTTACATACAAATATTGCCAAAAGAAGACCATCTAAACTTTCAAGATATGATTGCAGATGGGGTTACAATCCAGAAGTTGCACAAGAAATCTAAACAACATGGGAAGCACAATATAAATACTTGCCTAAAGAACATTTCCACCAAACTCTTGCAAACTGCAGAACCGCGCTATCCAAATGGCGAGCAAGAACTACAACAAACTCTCAATAGAAGATAAAAAACTCCAATTCCACTGCACGCAGAATATCCGATTTGAAGTCTCAATTAGTTAGGGAATATAGACCGGAAGAGGAGTATTGAAAAACAAAGAGTATGGTACAATGGCTCACAACAAGTGACAAAAACACAAAATTCTTTCATGCTAAAGCAAAGCTAAGAAGAAGCCATAATAGAATCTTATCTATTACTAATCCATCAAGACAAATACATTTAAATGAGCCTATGATACACAAGACTGTGGTAGATTACTTTAATGACATCTACTCTTCAAATTGTAGTCAGGAGCTTACACAGGTGACGGATTGCATTCAGACCACACAAAAGAACCCCTGCTAATGCCCATCTTGATATTAATCTTAAAGTTGAAAATCTTTTTTTCGAGGAACCACCTATTGGAATGATGCTAAATGAGTATATGGATCTAGAAGACATAGGATCAATAAATAGCATCAGACCCTCCATTTCAGGTATACTGATACCATATTCTGGAATTATAGCAAAATTGGTCAGTATATAGGAAAAATAGGCTATCATCTTTGTCATAGCGTTTCACATGCTAACATGACCATAAGTAACACTTCCCTAGACTAGGAGCATGTTAACAGAATAGCTGACACTATTTGGAAGTGGAATATCACCCCAAAGATTAAGTTATTTTGGTGGAAGTGTATTCATGATGCAATTCCTGTCACAGATAATCTAAGGAGGAGGAAACTCATTGTGGATTCAACTTGCTATTTATGTGGTGACTCTAAGGAAACGCTTAACCACCTTCTATTTCAATGCAAGATTGCATTAAATTAATTTGGGAGCTGGCAATTGCATGATAAATATAAGATCATATTATACGCTCTGATAATCTTTATTACAATTTAATTTATATTAAAGAGTGTATGAAGAGAATGAGAGAAGAGGGGAGCTTACTTTCTTTCATTGGTTAGAGAATTTGGAAAACTAAAAATAATCTTATGCTTAATGGGACAAGATGGTCTTTCCCAAATGTTATTATAAAAGCCAAAACAGATCATAAACTCTGGTTAGAGGCAGCTATTCTAGAGGCAGAGCAGGTTAATAGAACAAACATTAATGTTAGACATCTATAGCACGAATGTTATTACTTAATCTTATTACTCTAGCTATACAACCAATCAATATTTTTGTTGGGGAGTGGGGAATTGACTGGTTGTATAACAGAGAAGTCTTAACTCCAGTGTGAAACATTAATGGAAATATTTTGCAAGAATTCTCTGCTATACAACTAGTCAATTCCCCACTCTAGAGTGAAGCTGGAGCTTTCAAGATGACAGTTGTAGACACAACAAAGTTAGGCTTTGACAATATTCTCTTTTGCGGGACTCAAGTGACCTCTACAACTCTACAAGTTGGTTAGCTCAGAAAGTTTTTTAAACGAGAGTCATCTCCAAATTCACCCATGAACATTTGCTCTTTTTGAAGACATCAAGTTCCTTACCCGAACACTGGAGCAAGTTTATTCATAAAGATTCTTAGAGATCTTAATGATAAGGCAAATAGATTAGCAAAACAAGCTAAAAATTCTCATAGTAGTAATGTAATCCAGTAACATCCTTTGTAAACAAACTCTTAATATTTAATAAAATAAAAGTTGACAAGAAAAAAAAATTGAAACAATTTTTTATTTACATGTGACCAAAAGAAAGAAATGAACAAACCTTACCTCTACTTTCATTAGCTTAATTTGTCTTTTCTTTATGAATGTTTTACCTGATAACTTTCTAGATTTTTATCATTTATATAATTTAATTCAGAAATTTTTAGTCACAAAATATATAGGTACAAATATAATTTAGCCTCTGGTTTTCTTACTTTATGCACTGTGTGAGTTACAAAAATAGTACATGTAAAAGATAATTTTGAAAATTTTCCTTTTCTACGTGTTCCTTTAAAAAAGGTTTCCATTTAAAAATATTTTTAGTTATACCCCTTTCATTTTATGATAATCTTTTATTATCCTTGTTCACAAACTGTAAATTTTGTTAGGCGTAGGGTTTACAATTTTTTAGGTTTAATGGTTATAGGGTTTAGGATTAGATTCTTTTAGGGTTTATTAACCTTTAATGTTTAATATTTTAGTGTGGGATTAAAAATTTAGAGGTTTGGGATAACTCTTTTCGGGTTCAAGGTTATAAACCCTATAAAATCCTAGAATTGTTTTTGTATCATTTAGTAAGGACAATATGATCAATTTACACTAAATATGTGTGTTTTTTAAAAAGGACTTATTGTAAGAGCATTTTTTAAAAAGGAAGCACCAAAATGAGCATTTTTTGAGTTTTCCCAATTTAAAATTGAATCAAAAGGTTTTGAAATTTATGATTACGTGAACATGCCGAGTTACGTGTTTTCTTACACTCTTCACCAAAGTTGGACTCAATAATTACGGTCCATCTTGAGGGGGCAAGTTAGAGTGTATATTTTATGATAGATACTCTTGTAAATACATATTTTAATCTGATAGTTAGACTAGCCTTATCCCTACGATATCTCTAAAATAGAGAGGTAGCTTCTAGTATTTTTAGCTATCCTATCATGTGTATATAAAAAGATGTAACTATAATCTTATGAATATAATGATATTTGATCAACTCTCTATAGTATATTATAGAACATACGATAAATCGGATGACCTACCTACCGAGTTTGGATTAAAGATATTTGAAAATAAACTGAAAAAATGATGGTGAGGATTAAAAGGTAAACTGAAGCAAAACCTTGGAAGAGCAATGATGAAAGAAATTGTTGTCTTGATCATCATCTTCATCATCAAGCAGTGTTATCGTTCCATGGCATGGCAACATTCGATTTGCGTACTTTGTGGGAATGCATATCTTCGAAACTTCTCCTTCAGTTACATTTAGCATCAACGACATGAATCCTAGCACCATTAGAACTGCCCGTACGTAACATTAAAATTTAAGATTATTTCCATTAACAAAACTCAAAAATGATTTTAGTTGAGTCTCAAATAAAAAATTAGGCTTTTACTCTCTTTTTTTTTCCTGAAACAAAGAGGCTAATCACTAGATGGATTTGTTGCCAAGGGGACAAGAGTTTTACCCGATTTGAGCTTCTCTACAGCTTCAAGTAGCGAAATTTTTCTAATTTTCTTAAGTCTCTGCAAAAGAAAAGGACAATTACTAATAAAATTGTGAACTCAAGTTAATTAATAGTTACTCCTTTTAAAATTGTATGTATATATAGTTGGAAAATTGGCATGAGTGACCAAAAGCGAGCCTATTTAATCTCTAACCAACTTAAAATCACAACTATGATATTTTGGATTTAATGTGTAGTAATACAAAAATACCCTTATGACACACTTGTATATTTTTTTTTCTTTTTTCTCTTCCTCTATTTGCTTGTTCTCTTTTAACCTCATCTCATTTTATTTGGTCTAATTTTATTTTAATATATTAGTTCAACGTTGTGAACAGATTTTAAAAAACATAGATTTTATCTGTTTATGCTATAGTTTGAGTTTTTTAAATCGGACACCAACTTCTCAACAAATAATCATTTTGGGACTATTTTATTTTTCTTAAGTACATGTAGAACGTTGCAAGATTATGTGAATTCTATGTAGAATGTTAGGTTCATAAGTACAATTATCACCCCTTATTTTGAAAATACTCAATGTCGAATTTAAAATTTATTTGTAGGTTTAAAACTTATTTTGTTACAATTTAGTTTCATATTTAAGATTTGATCTTCTAAATTAAGAGTGTATATATATATGTTGGTGGATCCGACCATATATATACATATATGTTTGTGGTACGCTAAATAGAACTATGACATTCCATTAAATTTCTTTTATGTGAATAGAACAATGTGATGTGTCCTTATTTTTAACCACATATTCGTATTTTGAAAAGAAATATTCGTTTTGAAAAATCCAAATTATGATAGATGCACAAAGAGATTTTTGTCATTTAACTAATTGATTATAAGAGATAAATCAATAAATAATGTAAAATTGGTTAATAGTTATCTCTCTCTCTCTTCCAAAATTGAGAAGGTGAGGTCAAAGAAGATTTTTCACATTGGTCTTTGGTTATTTAGTGAATTTAGATATGAATTAGCTATATTATTCATTAGTAGGCCCAAGTTGGTTATTTGCCAAATTATCTATAATAATAATAATAATAATAATAATAATAATAATAATAATAATAGTAATAATAATAATAATAATAATAATAATAATAATAATAATAATAGAAATAATATTTATCATTATTATTACTATTATAATAAAAGAAGGAAACTGGCAAAAGGTTTTGCATTTCGGATTTTAATGAATATCGATTGATCCATTTTAATCATTTCAACAAAATTGTTAATAAAAGTTCCCTTAAATATTTACTAATATATTTTAAACCAATAAATTAGAGTATTAATGAAAAAGACACCATTGAATAAGACATTTAATGAAAAAAATCGTTTAATTCATAATTGAGAATTTTTTAAGTACCTTTTAAAAATTTTCATTAAAAAAAAAATCCTCTAAAACTTTTTCAAAACTACCCATGATATACCTAAATTATTTTTCTGTACAATTGAAACATAAGTTAGGGTTTGGGGCTTACAATTTAGTTAAATTTTAGGGTTATCTTAGGGTTACTAGGGTTTATGGTATAAGTTTAGGGTTTATGGTATAAAAACTATTAGGTTTAAGGTTTTGGGTTTATAGTTTTAGAATTTATGGTTTATATTTTAGGGATTTAGGGTTTGTTGGGGGTAAACCTTCATTGAAGTTTAGGATTTTAGGTGTTAGAATTTTAAAACTTAAACATTATAATTAGATCCTTAACCCTAAAACTCGATTAAAATTTTTCTACTTTAAAATGAGTACTTTTAAATTTTATTTCTTTCAAAAGTATTTTTAAAATGAGGTACAGTAAAAGGGGTATTGTCTTTGATTGAGAGAATANATACCATTCATTTACCAAAACTATTTTTCATTATAAATGATATATTTGTTAGGGTTTAAGATTTTAGGATTTAAGGTTTAGTAAAATTATAGAGTTTATAATTTTCTTAGGGTTTAGGATTTAAGGTTAAACCCTTATAAACTTAGGGTTTAATTTTTAATAACTATAAGGGTTTAATTGTTAGGATTTTGGGGTTTATATTTTAGGAGATTAGGGTTTATTAGGGGTGGGAAGACTTTTTA
>OVAP01002842.1:0-18232 GCA_900406295.1 Aurinia saxatilis
AACACTTTATATCGTGGTTAAAAACCATAAAATCCACGATATATCAGTCGCCGGTGTTGTGAATTGGAGGAAACACCCGAACATCTTTTCTTTACCTGTTGCCACGCACAGGCTGCATGGCGAAGCTCACCGGTGGCCTGTATCCTATCACATAACCAACAAGATGATTTTACAATCCGCCTTCAGCGTGTGTTGGATTATGCGGCCAATACAACAATCAATTCTTGGCTTCGACTCTTACCTATTTGGTTGTTATGGCGGATTTGGAAATCCCAAAACCTTTTGGTTTATCAACAACAACGTAGTTCTTGGCTTATGGACGTTTGATGTGCAATCGCCGACACTCTGGAATGGACAACAAATACTCAGCCAATCTCTGATACTGGGAGTTCATTACAACAAACGTGTTCTTCGAAGTGGAAGCGACCATCAGTGGGTTTTGTTAAATGTAACTATGATTGTCATTATAATGCAGAAAAAGGTTTGTATCAGTCAGCCTGGATAGTGCGGGATTGTATGGGCAGATTCAAAGCTGCGGGACATTGCCACGGTTTGGCGGTTTACTCTCCATTAGAGGCTGAACTTCAGGCGCTCTATCAAGCTATGTCGTGGATGCAAAGTCAAGGGTATACTCATGTTATATTTGAAGGTGATAACCACACTATCTTCAAGATCTTCACTGATGGGCTTTCTCCATTTTCAAAATCAGAATTGGATAAAGGATATTCACCACTTAGCCTCGCGATTCTGCTCGGTCAAATATGCTTGGGTCTCACGTGAGAACAACAAAGCGGCTCATATCCTTGCACACCAAACCATATCTCCATCTACAAGTTCTATTATTTATAGTCACATTCCTAATTGTATTAGCCTTGTGCTACAACATGATTACTTTGACTAAATAATAAAGCTTGATTGTTGTAAAAAAAAAAAAAAAATTTTAAACATAATTGATATCTTTTGAAATTTACATTTTAAATGCATAACGATAATATTTTTTTAAGTGTAATCGAGTGTACTGCATTTATGACTAATGCAAGAAATTTTTAACGTCTAAGCGGATTAAAGATATTTTTTTCATCAAATTGATAATATTAGAATGAAATACGTTTTAACAACAAGCACAGAGCACAAAAAAAAAATCATAACAACAAAATCATTAAATGATCAGCTTCACGCAATAGCAAACCGAATTTTGTTCTTGTATGAATAAATATTTCAATCAAATCGGGAAACCACGAGCCGCATACTCTACATACGGTCATCTTCAACCACACTTTGTGCTATTAAAAAGACTCCTTTATTGTTTTCAGGAGGCTTCAGAACTGTAGTCCAATTATGATTAAGTTGCAAACAATCCAATAACTTATGAACCTCGAGAGCCATAGCAGGCCAATGATATGGATGGTGAAGGATCTTTTGTATCCTAGGTATTTGAGTGGCAAATATAGCATTAGAAAACCGTAGACTCGTCATACCTTCTAGAGCATGTACCCAACTCTGCATTTCAGCTTCTTCCATCGAATTAATTTGGCCTATTGTTCGTCTACAATACATTAATAATTGCCTAACATTATTACACACCACCCACGCTAAGCATGCACTTCTCAAAGCTTTGGACCAACACACAC
Organism: Aurinia saxatilis; assembly: GCA_900406295.1. NCBI lineage: Eukaryota > Viridiplantae > Streptophyta > Magnoliopsida > Brassicales > Brassicaceae > Aurinia > Aurinia saxatilis. The sequence continues at coordinate 1,632 of OVAP01002842.1, forward strand.
CAATATTACACTTAACAAAATCCATTGGAGGTGGCTCCCAAACTAAGTTCTCCGAACTAGAAGGATAAGGAACAATGGAATCCGCAATGTTAGCCATTCTCAATTCAAGAGAATCCGTGTCCACCTTTTTTACCAACTCTTTAACTGCCAGCGATCTTCGCTAAAAAATCTTCAAAATTCTATTTTTCCAAAGGTGCCAAAGAATCCAGGAAGGTTTCCACGTATGTGACAGTGATATCTTTCATATGTAGTGACATAAAGGTATAAAGCATATTCCCAAAAAATTGGAATCCGAGAGACCATCTATAGGAGGTGGGATACTTGTTGTTGTCCAAACTTGACTAGCAGCAGACAACAGATGATTAATCATCTCCTCCTCTGCTACACACAAGATACAAGACTTATCAATGTATATACTTCACAATTGTAGTATATCCGGAGTAGCCAAAGCCCCATTAAGTACCTTCCACATGAATGTTTTAATCTTGGGGGAAGTCTTGATAGACCACACTCGATGTTTAAGTGGATTTGTATAAGGCAGTGTCTCTGCTTCCCAATGCACCGGATCAGTTTGAAGCTTCCCACTGAACCAATATCCGGACTTTACCAAATATGACCCATATTTATTAAAAGCCCATACATAACGATCTTATCTCTGCAACTTTGGTTTGTCTTTAACAATTAATCTTCTGTCATGTTCATTGAAGAGATTCTGAAGACAATCAGCACACCATTCTTCGATTTGTGAAATAATAAGGTCTTGCACACGCATTTCATAATTCAAATTCACATGAGGCGCTATAGGACAACGTTGTCTATCACCAAAAATCCATCTATCAGACCATACCCTTGTATCCCGAACCAACTATCTTTCGTAAGCCTTGTTCCAATAACTCTCCCAAATAATATATTGTGCCATGCATAAGAAGGGTGAGAGCAACTCCATCAATGATGCTTAAGTAGTTGCTTAGGTTTAAAAAAAAAAAAAATTATAAGCAACCAATGCTAAAATCTACTATCAGTGCTTATTTAAGAAATTCTGGAAGCTAATAAGCAACCCTACGTGTTCTTTTCTGATTGGTTGGTAATTTGAGGAAAAAGAAGAAGCAAAAATCTCCAACTCTTCTTCTCTTGGTTTTTCTCTTGCTTTCTCTCTTGTAATCAAGAGGAAATTTTCTGATATCTTGTAATACAAATTACAATCTTTGATCAAACCCTAAGTTTCTCTCACAAATTATCAATTGTTTTCTTCTTCTGGGTATGTTCAATTCCAGATTTTGCGTTCTGGGTTTTTAATCACGATTTCGCCCAACACCTAAAGTTCCGTTTTTTCGCAAGTATCGATCGAATCGCCCACCTTTGACCAGAGGTAACCGTCCTCATTCTTTATCAGTAATTTATGTTTTTTTCTTGTTACATTTTAGCTGTCAACACGACTCCCTCTATTGGTGTTCTGTCCTCTAGCTGTTTTAGTTGTCTAGTTGTGTTTCTTTTCCTTGTTTATGGAAACTGTGTGGGCCCTGTTTTCTTCTGAGGATCTACTTGACTCGTCTGGATATTGAGAGAAAGAGTAGAGAGCTCTGTTTGCTATCAAACTGCTTCTTAGATCTTTGTTTACGCCATAGGAACAAATCGATGTACTTAAAAATATCTTGTACTTGAAGCTGTGGTTCTTTTGGTTTGTCTAAGATTCTTGAGAAAGTAAACGTCAGTTGTTTAGTAAATGGATTTAGGGTTTATTACAATTCCATGTGTATATAATTTGTAATATCATCTGCTGATTTGATTTGCGGTTTTCTACTATAGGAGCTCGAAAAACATTCCCATAAGTTTTCTGAGAATGTTTGTAGCTACAAAGAAATTTGAAAAGTTGATAACAGACAAGAAAGAGATTGAAGGGTTACAGCCATCTACACTTCGACTTTTTGCACAAGCTGTTTCAAAGGTATATCTGAAAGATTTTTTATGTTTCTTGTCCTTTTATGGGGGTTTCAATTGATGATGCGTCTTGTTATATGACTCTAGGGCCATGAAAATGCAACTGTTGACCTTGAAGCTTCGTTTAGAAAAGGCTAAGCTTCTTGGTTACAACAACTATGCTGAGGTATAGTCATCTAGCTAAGTCAAGCTATTACCCTTTACTTGCAAATTATGAGTCCCTGAATGAAGACGTGAACACAAAATTATGTTCTTGATCATGTTTTTTACATGTTTTATATGTTTTCATGAAATATAATATATTGTTTTTTTAATTCTTAGCAACCTAAAGAGTTGCTAATCAATGGAGAAGGATTTTTTTGCAAAATTGTTAAACAACCTTTAAAATATTTTAATGTTATATTTATTAATTAAAAATTATTAAGCAACTTTAAGGTTGCTTATCAATGGATATGGTCTGAGTCCCTGCTACAGCCTTCAACACATTAACGCTCATATAATATCTACTCTTAAAGACCCTAGCAAAGAGACTCTCCGGGAAGTGGTACAGCCTCCAAGCTTGTTTGGCTAACAACACTTGATTAAATCTCATCAAGTCTCGAAAGCCAAGACCACCCAAAGCTTTCTCAAGGCAAAGTTTCTCCCAACTCACCCACTGAATCTTTTGTTTATTTTCCAAGGAGTTCCACAAAAAATCAGAGATAGCACTCGTCATTTTTTCGCATAAATCTTTAGATAACCGGAAACAAGACATTTCCTAAATTGGCATTGCCATAGCCACAAATTTTATCAAAATCTCTTTCCCTCCTTGCGATAATATTTTGCATACCAACCACCAAGTTTCTTTTGCAGCCTATCTCTAATATAACCCAACAATTTTTGTTTTGAACCACTGAAGCATTCCGGCAAGCCTAATAATTACCAAATCCTCCTTCATTGGTGATGCAAATGATTCCTTTAATCACAAGCTTATTTTCCGGACTGAACTTGTCTCCAAAAGTGACCGACGATTTTGTGAAGTTAATGACCTGACCAGAAAACTTACCATAATCAGCTATACATTTCTTTAACACCGCACATTGATCTGTTGAAGCCTTACAAGTAAAAAGACTCTCATCCGCAAAGAATAAATGATGAATAGCAGGTCCCTCACTCGAGAAACAAATCACTTCAATTAATCCTTGCCCCTCTGCCTTTTGTAACAAATATATCAAAGCTTCTGTGTACAAGATGCAGATAAATGGAGACAAAGGATCTCCTTGTCGTAATCCTCGCTGTGGACGAATAAAACCATGTGCTTGACCATTGATTAATACCTTGTATGTAATAAAATCAATACAAGCCATCATCCAATCTATCCACATTTGGGAAAAACCCATCACTTGTAACAACTTACGAATAAAGGACCACTCCACTCTATCTTAGGCTTTAAACATATCAGTTTTTATAGCTAGAAAATTCTCCGAGATAGAATTATGCGTTCTTAAGCAATGAACTAACTCATGAGCAACTAGAATGTTATCCAAGATGAGTCTTTTCAAGACAAAGGCCGACTGCGTTGGAGATACTAATTATGGCCAGAAAAGTTGTAACCTCTTCATCATAACCTTCGACGCTATCTTAAATAAGACAATGCACAAACTAATATAACGAAGATCACTCATTTTCGTAGGCTTTTCCTTCTTGGGGATTAAGCATATCTTTGTATTATTCCAAACTTTAGCATCTTTTTGGATCGAAAGAATTCATGTACCTCCCTAGTAAAACTTACAACAACTATATCCCAGTACTTTTGATAGAAGAATGCAGTCATACCATCTGGACCAGGAGCACTCGATGCTTTAATTGAAAAAACTGCCTCTCGAACTTCCTTTTTGTCACCAAATTAGTGAGCACTTTCATATCATGAGTTACTTTCGCAGGAAAACCATCCATGATTTCATCAAATCCAGTCGGTTGTGTTGACAAGAATAAATTCTGAAAATAATCAGCAACAATCTTACCTATAGCTTCATCTGTTCTATGTTCCATGCCTTGATCATCAAGTAAATAATGAATCTCATTCTTGATACGTGTACTCTTTACGAATGCATAAAAGAATTTTGAGTTATGATTCCCATGTTTTAACCACTTTTCTCTGCATTTTTGTTTCCAAAACAATTCTTCACTTCCCTTTGCTAGAGCAATCTCCTTTTGCATGTATTCCATGTTACTAAAGGATGGGTAACGAAAGCTTTGATGTAACTCCAAATCCGCCTGTAATGATTTAAATAAGAGGTATAAAAGCTGCATTTATGACTATTACTAGTTATTTGCATTAGTTATTAAATTTAATTCCCCCCCTCCCATCTTTGTCCTAGTTTTAATTAAGAGTCTAGAATTAGTTTTGTGATTTATCGGTCTCATGGATTCGATCCCTAAGTACTATAACGCATATGCTGTGCACTTGCAGTTAAATACATATGGTAAAATTTTGTGTATTAATGCAATAGCGAAAAATTACAAAATCCTTGACAATAATTAAATTAATACATCATCGCGGAAACAAAAAATCCCCTCAAGCTTATATTTTCAGTGATGCCAAAGAAAAAAAAACATGGCATTTTCACATGTGTCATGAGATCTAGAGGAAATTGATTTGGTAAAAGAAAAGTTAAATTGCTTGAAAAGGAATATTTATTCATTTTAAGTGTCTTGAGACAGATTTTAAATTTAGGAAATGACATACGAAGCTAAAAAATAATGGTCATATTTTGAAGGCGAAAAAACACTTGGAGATCCTTTGTCTTAGGTCAAACATATATGTCAACTAAATCTGAGCATCTGCAGCTTTATAACATCCAGAATAAAAAATAACGAAATTTATGTGTTTCCGGAGTAAAAAAGAAAAATAACATCCTTTATTAGCTGGTTTTGTGTATGGTATATTTAGACAGACGCTATAATTATCACCCGTACCCTTCTCTATTTATGGAATATACTTGAGGGTTACTACCATTTGACAAGCAATGGCGTCTTACTTTGGAATCTCTTTTTTCTTTGCATTATGGGCTTTGCCACTGTCACCGGCTGTGTCACAGTCATCTTGTTCGTCACAAACATTTTCCGGAAAGAATTCTTACCCTCACTGTCTTGACCTCCCAAACCTCAAAGCTGTCCTCCATTACTCCTATGACGCAGCTAACACAACTCTGGCCGTTGTCTTCTGGGCATCCCCGTCAAAGCCTGGTGGTTGGATCGCTTGGGCTATTAACCCGACATCCACCCAGATGGTTGGATCTCAGGCACTTGTCGCCTTCAAAAACTCCCAAACCGGCGTCGCCTCTGTCACTACCTTGAACATCATTTCCTATAGCTCGCTTGTCCCAGGGAAGCTCTCCTTTGATGTCTGGGACGTTAGGGCGGAGGAGGCGGCTAGAGATAGCGGAGCGTTACGAATCTTTGCCAAAATCAAGGTTCCGGCTGGTTTGGCAGCAAACGGCAAGGTCAATCAGGTTTGGCAGGTGGGAGGGGGAGTATCCAACGGAAGAATTCAAGTACACGATTTGAACGCTCCTAATCTCGGTGCAATGGGATCCCTCGATCTCACTGGCGCCACCACGGGAGTCCATGCCTCCAGTGGCAACTCTAGGATTCATAAGAGAAACGTGAGTTTCCTTATTACTATATTCTCTCAAACCATTTCCAATATTTGAATATTAAAACTTGGCAGATCCATGGGATATTGAACGCCGTAAGTTGGGGAATTATGTTTCCGATTGGAGCAATGATAGCACGATACATGAGGATATTTGAATCCGCAGATCCTGCTTGGTTTTACCTCCACGTCTCATGCCAGTTCTCTGCTTATGTTATAGGCGTTGCTGGATGGGCTACAGGACTCAAGCTTGGTTCTGAATCCAAAGGTATTCACTTCAATAGTCATCGCAACATAGGCATTGCTCTCTTTGCCAGCGCCACTCTTCAGGTATTTCCGATTTACCTTATTCAGTGGATAGCAAGTTGACCACTTACATGTTTTGTTGAATCATGCTAGTGTTTTTTGTCTGTGTTTTTAAAGATGTTTGCCATGCTCTTACGGCCAAGGAAGGACAACAAGTTCAGATTCATTTGGAATATTTATCATCACGGAGTTGGATACTCTATCCTCATCCTTGGAATCATCAATGTTTTCAAAGGTCTTGGTATCTTAAACCCAGAGCACACTTACAAGACGGCTTATATCACTGTTATTGCGACTCTCGGAGGCATTACTTTGGTCTTGGAAGCTGTCACTTGGATCATTGTCTTCAAGAGAAAATCTGCCAATTCTACCAAGCCTCTTTAGGCCTTATCGTTAGTTATTCCAAGGATCTTTATATTTATTTTTTTATATATTTAAACTAAGAAACGCACAATCTATCTCCATAAATGTTGCTTGTTTTGTTTATTACTTTCAGGTTATGTATAGATAGGAGAAACTTTGCCTTTTTCCGTTTGATTCTGACTTTGATTCAGAATTCTTGTAGGGTATTCATAAATTCTTATTTTCATTCTCTTTTTGATTTAGTAATATCTTAACGAATAAGTTTCAGTGAGATTAAAATTACAACTCTAAAAGGTATATATGCTAGGCTGCCAGCCTCCTCCCGGTTTGAAAACACTTTTCATAGGATTCTTAATTTTTTGGGCCATTCATAATATTTTTCCGAATCATTCAAGTTCGAGTGGAAATTTCTTTAAAAAAATTTCTCAGTTTATAATTTGTAACCAAAATATTTTCAACTTTACGTTATTTACATTTTTCCGTTAAGATGTTATGGTCTACCAAAATTCGGGATCACCGCCAAACTAATTAAGAGCGTCTTTTGCAGAACAATCCTTTATATAGGAGTTGAAAAGACAGTGAAAAGTATATGTGCTAATCATAGTCGTTAAAGGTATCAATATTGGTAAAATCTTAATGTTTCAAACCTAATGAATTAAGTAAATTTTTTTTTTATATATTTAAAAATAATTAGTTTTAATATAATTATACTTTTATACTAAGTGAATTAATTTATTTAACTATTAAACTTCATATATATTTTAATACATTTTAAGTATTCAAAATAAACAAGGAAAATATAAAACTAGGAAATGCAAATTATTTATAAAATGTGAAGGCGGTGAACAAAATTTAGAAATTGGAAAAGTAAAGCAACCAAAAAGCAGCTAAACTAAAGCAATTTGTTGAAAACCTTCGTGGATCACATTCATGGTTTGTTTTTATTCCTTTATGTATTTGTCTGTAGTCAAAACTTTAAGTCTGGTCTTAAATTTAACTTTGGATAGGCCAGAGCATTTTATCCGGATCCGATCTGAAAAAATTGACCACGCTAATAGGCCAGAGCATTTTATCCGGATCCGATCTGAAAAAATAGTACTGGATCGGGTTTGGATATTGGGCTATATACTCAACGGGGCTTGGCCTTAGGTCCATTGGGGGTCGGTCGGGTCGGGTCGAGTATTACCCACCCAGTAACCCGCAAGTAACTTGAACCCTAGAAACGATTATTTCTCTTCCCCGACACAACCTTTACTCTAGCATCCACACCCGATACTTTTCTCTTCGTCTTCCTCAAAATCTATATACACGCATTGTTTATCAGTAATCACTCTATGATCTATAACACCCACCCTAATTTCTCATGTTTTCAATGCCCTAACGACACAATCCTTATCATATGATGCTCTGAATCTCCATATAATCGAGAGAAAGATGATGGAATCAAGCCACCACAACTCATCATGTCCGCCTTCTGAGACATATCACACAATCTCTCAGGTTATATTTGCGAATCGAAAATCATTTCTTTAGATTTGAGGTTTGTAAGTTTTGATTTTTTTTAATTCATTTGCGAATTGAAAATCAATTGTTTAGATTTGAGTTTTGTAAGCTTTGATTTTTCTTATTCATTTGCGAGATTTGAGTTTTGTAAGCACGATTTTCGTAATCATTTTTAATTGTTTTATGTTTCTTGTTATAGATGGATTCGTCAAATTCTCCAAATTCCAAGGGGAAGAATGTTGTGATTGATGAAGATGATGGTGATGTAGAGATGGAACAACAACAACAACATGAGGAACAATGCTTTATGGAGTTTGACAGTGGTAGTGGAGGCAAAAGAAATGATGTTCCAGAATCAAGTGGAACAGCTTCTCAGGCTCAATCAGAAAAATATCAAATACATCAAGGTCCAGTGTTAGGGATCATTTCACAAGGATTGTAGAGAATCGCGATAGTGCCTATGTCACTACTGTCGGAAGTCTTTTGCATGTGCAATATCATCAGGCACTTTAAACCCGTTAAAGCATCTCGGAACCTGTCAACAATACTTAGCATGGGAAGAGAGGCGCCGTCAGAGTCTCATCAAAGATGATGGAAGCTTGTGCTAGGGGAACTGCCACTTTCCTTTATCGAGAGCTAGTGTACTTGGAGGCAGTTTTGCCAGGAGGTGAATCTGTGCAAGCCTCAATCCAGAAGAATTGCATGAAGAGACATCGTTAAGGCATTTGTTAAGAAGAAAACATCTCTAAAGGAGTGGTTTCTATCAATGAAGCAAAGAGTTTCACTAACAACAGACATATGGGTTGCTCAGACAACATGTAATGAATATTTTTGCTATTAGTTTCTTTCAAATTATTCATTGCTCTGATTTTTTCTTGCTACATACTAACTTGTTTCACTTTTTATACAATGTAGGTGCCAGTTTCATGGTGGTGACTGCACATTTCATTGATGATTCTTGGAGCTTGAGGAAACTTATAATCAGGTTTATGATCATTACAGATCACAAAGGTTAGACAATCTCAATTGTGCTCACTAAGTGTTTAGCTGAATGGGGTATCAAGAATATATTTTACAGTACTGTACACAATGCTACTGTTAATACGTCTGCTCTTAAGAAGTTTTAGCAAAGTTTTTCTCTAGTGTCTGAAGAGTTTCTGGTCTTAGGTGGTGAGTATATGCATATGCGTTATGTTGCTCATATCTTCAATTTGATCGCCAAAGAGGGTATGAATGAGATAGATGCTGGTGTTGATGCCATTAGAAATGTTATTTCTTATGTTAGATCATCCAGTGCTATATTAAGGTCTTTTGAGATGAAAGTTAATTCAGGAAAAATGAAAAGAGGTAGCTTGCCACTTGATTGCAAAACAAGGTGTAATTCCACATATCTGATATTGTCAAGGGCAATCAAGTACAAGGTTTCATTTAGTAAGATGAAGGCAGACTACAAGCTCTACAATGATCATTTCCTTGAGTTTGATAATGGTACAAAAAGGATAGGACCTTTTGAGACAATTGATTGGAACAAGATTGAGAGGTTAGTCAAATTTCTGATTATCTTGTACAACTCCACACTCGTAGTGTCTGCATCAACTTCCTTGAATTCATACAAGTGTTATAGTCAGATAATTAATACTGAGAAGAATCTGATGACTTTAAGCATTAGTTTAGACTCATAATTGGGGGTAAAAGGCTGATGATATGTTAAGGAAGTTAATTAAGTATATGAATGGAGTAATCAACATCAACAAGATGTTGATGTTGATCATAGCCAAGGTTCAAGATATCGCTACGCGGTAATCGGGTGGTGAGAGAGCGTCTATGGCGGAATGATAAAATCAGTGATTAAACAGAGATTAATCAGGGATTAATTTTAGGACTTTTTTATATATAAATTATTAAAAAGTTTTTTAACCAAATAGACGACATGGTGTAATGGTCAAAGTTCTTAGATTTGACTCGAAGGTGGTGAGTTTGAGCAGTTTAGAATGCAATTTTGCTCTTTTTATTATTTTAATTAAATGAATACGAAATGACCATTTTGTCCTCATCTTCAACGCAGAATACTCGAATCCCTGCAACCCTAATTCGCCGCCCTCTTCGTTTTTTCACTAATATCATATATTTATGTGTTTTTCTTGTCGATTTAAGTCCAAATATGATCAATCGAACCAAAAGTAGAAGATTTAGTCAGTTAAAATCTGATTTTTTTTAGTACTAACCCGAGTGATTTTGCGGCCGCCTAATCGGCCAGGCGGCCGATTTTTAGAACAAGGATTATAGCTACAATTTTTTATCCTAGGAAAAAGATGTAGTTTGTTAAGATGTGTTTTGAGAAACTCTATGGCAAATATAGCACATAGGCTAAAAAGATGCATCACTCAGTTCTGAATGTCTTGCGTAGTTTGTTTACTGAGTACAGTGCTCGCTATGATAATGGATCCAATGTACATTCATCTCAGTCTAGTCAGACTTCATCCAACAGTGGTCAAGAGAAATCATTTGAAAGAATGGATTTGGTAGATGATTTGGGGTATGAAAGGATGGACTTCATGTACAAGGAATTGGTTGATGAGATAGGAGATGAAGAAACAAGGGATGAGTTAGAGATTTATTTGAGTGAAAATGTTGAGAATCCAAGAACTATGGCAGGTATAAAGTATGATGTTCTCTCCTGGTGGAAGGTGAACTGCATCAAGTTTCCAATTCTGGCATAGATTGCTAAAGATGTGCTTGCAATGCAAATTTCGTCAGTTTCCTCTAATAATGCCTTCAGCACTAGTGGTCAGATAATAACACCACACATGAGCTGACTTACTCATAACATGGTCGAGATATTGATGTGCTACCATCAATGGATGAAGGCAGACATCAATGATTCTGAATCTCGTGTGGTCACAATGGAACAGATTCTTACTGAGTTTGAATTTGAAGACAAGCTCAGTAAAGGTAACTTTGGTTTGATTAAATCCTTGTTTGACATATGTTAACAAATAATTTCTAATATCTTGTCTTTGTTTTCAATAGAGTATGAAAACTTGGAGATTCATATATATAAATATCTAATTGGCATTATCGGCTAAGGTAACTTCAACTTTACACATTGTTTGAATTGACATTTTAGTTCTTACATTGTTAATAACACAGTTCGTTTTTGTTTTTTACACTATTACATGAACTTGGAGAAAGAATTTTTGGAATCTGATCGTGGCATGTTTTTGGATTCTCATTTCTTCTCTTTTGTTTCAAGTTTGTTTCACATTTTATTTCAATTTTAAGACTCTTTATTGTTTGAATGTTTCAGATTTTGTCATTTCTATTGTTTGGAATGTTTGAATGTTTGAGACTTTAAGTTTGAGTAATGAATTTGAATTTTATGGATAATTCATGTTTTGATTCTTGTTCTTTCATTATGTAACATAATTTATGTTATTATGACTTAGAAACAATGAAGATTATAAATTTATTGTTTCAATTTTTGCTTTTTTGCAGGTACTTTGGGTATAATACAAGTCAACTGATACAATTTTGTATTCAATTACTCAAACCGAACCAAAATCTCGGTTAAAATATACTTAAGAGTATGGACCTGATCCATATCCGGTTTTTATTCGGTTAAGCACCGGTTCTCAAAAAAAATACTCGATCCGAACCGAACCCGGGTGGTCCCGAACAAAACCCAAACCGGAATTTTATAAATACTCTTTGAGTAGCCAATCCCTTGTTCCAAATTACCCGAACATCCAGACCTACTAGCTAACACAATATTTATATGCAATAATGGACAATAATTATAACAAAGAGGATGAAGAAAAGGAGGCTGAAACTTAAAGCACTTATGAAAAATTGATGTTTAAATAAGATATATGTGTATATATCATCATATGGTTTACCTTGTTTGCAAACTTAAAACTCGTGTTTAATTCTTATAACATATGATTTTTAAATTATGAGCAAAAAATCTAAACACACTTAAGTATATATATTAATACATCCATAATATTGAAATAGCATTTTCTGATTGTAAGACAATTAGAAGAGAACATATGACAAGGAGGGTTTGACAATGCCCATTTCTATTGGTGTATTTTGATTGCTCAGTTCACCTTCTCTTTTTTGAGTTTAGTAAAGATTAAGAGAACACATGCCTATATTATACTAATTAATTCGATCAAACCCGATTTTTACCTATTAATTTTTAACCCTTTTTTGTTATAACTTTTTGGGCAAGTTATTCGGTTTTCTAGGAGTAATAATAATATCATAATAGTGACAATGTGTAATTTTTTTTATAGAGAGGTTGGGATATCTCAGTTTGAAATTTTTTTTTGATGTGGAAATGAATGGTGTTTATTAACTTCTTCTTTTTTTTTTTTTTTTTTTTTTCGTANTTTTTTTTTTTTTTTTTTTTTTACGTAGTCCCTCATTTTTTTTCTTTATAAGATTTCCTTCCATTTACTTATTTTATACTCCTCTTGTTCTGATAAGATAACTTTTATATATAAAAAGAACAATTTGTTTCAGAATGGTAAACCTTTTAAGATTTCTATGCAATTTAATGTACATTGTACTCTATTTTTTTCACTGAACTTGTTTTTTTAATTGATAATCAAGTCGGACAAACCGAATACAAAGCCAGAACAACTGGATGGAGAGCCCAAAAATGACATGGGAAATCAAACCCTAAATTTTAAGGGAAAACAAAGCCAGAAAGATCTACGAGAACCACCGGAAAAAACATGGAGAAGAAGAGCAATGGAACACTCACAGATCCACCCAAAACGATGAACAATAACACATAATCACAACCAAGAATCTAACTCCTATCCACCTAATCTTCAACCTAAAGAGTCTAAGTCTAGAATTTTGCATCCCAACAAAAGGTTAGCCTTACAAAAACTAACTATCTAAGACCCTAGGAGAAAACTACTTATTCATCTAACTTAAAAGGTGGTGGAAGGATGCAATCAAAGATTCATAAATCTAGATCGATCATCCGAATCTCTCTTAGTTTTTTCTCTATCACCAAACTTCTCAGATCTACCACTTGAACCACGTCTTTCTCTCCTCCACATCTCACCGATGAATCCCTTCCAATCTTCTGGAAAACTGTAGCTAGATAGCAGCTATAGAACATAGCTATAAAATATATATCGGATCGGTGGCCGGAGATAGAAAAGCCCCAACCACCGATCCAAACCAAAAGACACTTTTTTTTCTTCCTCTCTGACGTCTGAGATACATTTGTATTAGCATTTAATTTAAATTGTACATTTCAACCGATATTGATTGATTTTTTTTTTAAATGAATTACAATTGATTTAAGAGATAATGACAAATATACTCACTTTTCCATACCTACTTTTTATCTATAGTCACCCTTCCTTTTTTTCATCCATACCCAATATTTACCTTTTAATACAATTATACCATTCATATACTAAAGCCATTTTCCATTACAAATAATGAATGGGAGAATCTAAAGAATGCCCCTTTTGGGTGGACATTTTTTAAAATACCCCTCTTTTTGTCTATTTTTGAAAAATATATTAGTTTCAATCTAAGTTATCATTTTTAATATTTTAAAATATTCTGTAATGTTTTGTAGGGTTGTAGGGTTTAGAATCTAGGGTTTAATCCTTAATAAATCCAAAACTCCTAAAATATAAACCCTAATACCTCAAATATAAACCCAAATAGTTTTAAAACACTAAATCTTAACCCGACAAGATTTAAGCCCTAAATTAAACCTTAAATCAACCCTAAATCCAAAAAGGGTTTTGAAAGATAAATGGGGGTATTTTTGAAAGGGGGCATACTGAAAGGGGCATTTCTTAAAATTTCTCATGATAAATTTGTTAGGATTTAGGATTTTAGGAGTTATTTTTAATAAAATTATAGACTTTATAATTTACTTAGGGTTTATATTTTTGTTAAACTTTATAAAACTATAGTTTTATTTTTATTAATTATTCGGGTTTAATTGTTAGGATTTAAGGTTTAGATTTTAGGGAGTTAAGGTTTATTAGGGGTGGAAATACTTTTCGGGGTTTAGGATTTTAGGGTTTAAGGTTTTAAACCCTAAACCCGAGATCCTAAACCATAAAACCCTCTAAATAGTTAATATTTAAATAGTAGTATTTCAGATTTTTTACAAGGAAAAGTGGATATATGTGATTAAAAGAAGAGAAATTTTAAGATATGCCACTTTTAATATGCCCCCTTTCAAAAATACCACCATTTATCTTTTAAAAATACCCTTTTTGGATTTTATAGTTGATTTAAAGTTTAATTTAGGACTTAAATCTTGTAGGGTTAGGGTTTAGTGCTTTACAAACTATTTGGGTTTATGTTTGAGGTATTAGGGTTTATATTTTAGGAGTTTTGGATTTATTAAGTGTTAAAGGGTTTAGAATTTGAGGGTTTAGTGTTAGATTCTAAACCCTACAACCCTACAAAACATTATAGAATATTTTAAAATATTAAAAATGATCATTTAGATTAAATTAGATTGAAACTAATATATTTTTTTTTAAAATAGCAAAAAATAGAGATATTTTTTAAAATGTGCATCCAAAAGGGGCATTTTTTAGATTTTCCCTTAAAAGAAGAGAATGTGGGTATATATGAAAAGTTGGTATATTTGAAAATGCCCATTTATTTAAAATTATGGAATTTGTTTTGTATTGAATGATTATGTATTTGTTATACAATATTAATAATTTCTTAATATTTGTGAAACGCTAAAAAATATCTTTTAATATAGAACGGAGGGAGTATTAATTTCTTTTAAACTTTGTGTTGGTTTTATACTTGAATATTTTAAGGGCTTCTTCTTGAAATATACCCATATTTCATCCCAATTCAAAAACTAACCCCTCAATTTAACCACATTATCTCATATCAATCCCCCTAACCACCATATATTCACCAAAATGCCATTATCTTTTAATTTTTTTAATTTTTCGAAAAAACAAATACATTTATACCCTCATCACCTTCACTTAATTACATGAATGTCATTCACTTCAATTTTTCAACCACCATTACCAAACTCAATTGAAGCTTTTATGGCTCTACCCACCCAAAATTGAAGCATTAATGTGCATCTACACCATAAAACAACAACTCATTCACATTTTTAAACAAAATCTCATTCCCGAACCTTCATAAAAGTGAATCATAAAATTTCACGCGAATATATCTTGATTTTCCAGCGAATTGGGTCACCATACTCAGCTGTATACCCAACAAAGCTCAGCCTCGTTGGAACTTGCACCCAACCGAGCTGAAAACGTAATTTGGTGAGTTTTCTTTCGATTTTGTTGATTTTCGCAAGAGCAGACTTCATTTGCAGTCCGCGTGTACACGTGGGGTACACAGCTGCAATTGCACATTTCGTTAGTAGACTACAGGTGAAGTTTGTCGCCTTTCTTTTGAAAACAAAAAAAAAACTTGCGCAGACTTTAAATGTAGTGTACTAAAAAAGGTCATTTTTGCAATTGACCCAGTCAACAACTTCCGCAGACTGCAAATGAAGTCTGCTCCCTCCGTAATCAAAGGTCAGTTTTACAATTGACTGATACATTTGGGTTAGTTTTGGAGTTGAAATTTCAAAAGAAGTTTGACAGGGAAGTAAAATAATATTAAAACACTTTATACTTCATTTTCAGTCTGTAGCCTAAATAATTCCAAAAATATACAAATGCAAAACTAACCCCTGTAGACTTCATATGCAGTGTGGGGGGCGTTAGACTGCGTACGAAGTCTACCAGGAAAAGTAAAACTTGGTCAATTGCAAATCTAACCCCTTTGGAGTCTACCAGGTTCTTGTAGACTTCACAATTGTTCTTAGACTGCGGATTAAGTCTACCCTATTTGGCAGACTTCATTTATATTCTGTAGATTTATCTCCAATTGCAAAAGTAACCCCCTTGTTTAAGTAGACTTCTTCTGAAGTCTACAAGAACCAGGAAGACTTGAGTTGTAGTCTATAGAATGTCCTGAAATTGCAAAAGTAACCTACGCTTATAGACTGCAAATGTAGTCTACATACAGGTACTGCATGTGTAGTCTACGTCATGCAGACTGCATATGAAGTCTGACACTTAAAACGCAATTATATCATATTATATAATATGATTTTTATAATTTTATATTTTATTTAACTTCTTTAGATATAGAGCCAGGTTGTGTAGGAATTTGACATGTTAATTGGTTGTATTAGAATTTTAATCAATTTTCTTGTGTTTTGAATAAACTAGCTAATACACGCCGACTTCATGTGTAGTCTACCTTTTGAAGTCTGAATCGTAAAAGAGGAATTTATATCATATGTATAATTAGGCTGCAACTGGATAAAAATTAGAGTAATAAGTTTAAGAGTAATTAATGGAAAATAGTTAGTGGAATAATAGCCTTTTCCATCTATTTTTCCTCTGCTCTTTTTCAGAGTACCAAAATCTAGCGTAATCAAGTATTTTTATCAGTTTTTTGGTGGGACCCATACAAATTTAGTGGGATACAATTTTTAAACAAATGGTAGATTTTTAGAGGAATTCAGTAGAATAGGTAATTACTCTTAAATTTATTCCTCTAACATGTCATCCAGTTGCAGCTTTAGTTTTTATAACTTATATTTTTTCTAACGTTCTATAGATATTAAACCTCCTTGTGTATGAGTTTCATATGTTAATTTCATATATTCTGGCTTTAATCGAATTGTTTTGATTTTTAGTTAATTAAATACACATTAGACTGCATATGTAGTCTGTCTGCCGCCTGTAGACTATAGATGCACTTTGTACCTTTAAAACGCATTTATATCATATTTATGATAAGTTTTTTATAT
>OVAP01002843.1:0-18231 GCA_900406295.1 Aurinia saxatilis
TGGTATCACGTAAGCTAAATACAAGATCTAATAATGTTTATTTACAACTAATAAATTTTTAATTGAATTAAAAGAATGAAAAAATTAAACGAATGAGTCAAGACAAGAACATTGCATTTTTGTCCAAAGTAAGAGATGTTATCGAAGTTTTGTAATTTTGGTGTGTGAGTGTCAAAACAATAAAAATAGAAAACGATTTTCTTTTNCGGGTCAGGTCGGGTCGGGTTCGATCTTTTCGGGTCAAATTTCGGGTAGGATTATTGGTTTGGATCAGGTTCAACAATTTTTAATTGCATATTTACCCCCAAACTAACAGATTCTACTAAGAAATAACCGATTTGTAGCTTGCACCATATAAATTGATAGTATATGTATGTCACTATGTATTATTAAATTCTTCGTGTAGCTAAGAAAACATTTCTATAGTTCATATGTGTTACGACATATTACCCAATACTTTGTGTAGCTGGCAACGATTTTTCCTTTAAATTACGGGTGAGTACATTCTCTAATGCACATTTCTTGTTTTCCTTTATACTTGAGGTATAAATTACCTCTCACATGAATTCTTCTTCACGTAAATGTTCATCATTATAGAAGATAGAGATTGTCTGTTTGCCTATTGACATCTTCTTTGATGTTGGGAAAAATGGCAATATGGTAGGAACAGTCCCAAAGTTCTTCACCGGTGATCGATATCCTACCATCATTCTAAATACCAACAATGAGGAATAGACAACTAACAAAAAAAAGAAAGTAATTACAACTTCTACATTGGACACATGGATTATTAGCAAAAGTGTAATTTCATATGTTGCCAAAATAAATCAAAATTTTAGAAGCATATTGCCATTGTCGGCTTGATATATGTTTGCTATATATTGTGTAAAAGTTGAACAGAAATTTAGTAGGTGTTATTGACTCTTGTATTTTATTAGATTTGAAAATTTATATAGGTTTTTAAAATTTATAAAAAGATTATGATTTTCACTGTATTTATAAATTCAGTATGATATACCATGGTTTATGCTTGGATTTGAGTGTCTTTTTTATTTTGAAATCCACTCAAATTCATCAAAATCAATTATAAAAATCAAATTTGTAGAGAAATCATTACTATTAAATAACATTTGATTTGAATTAGAATTTAGAAATCATAAATTGACCGAATTTGCTTTCAAAATCATAGAATGAATAACACTAGATTTTGATGATAAAAGTTTTAAAATCATAAATCAAATAACACATGATTTTGAATANCGGTGTTATTGACTCTTGTATTTTATTAGATTTGAAAATTTATATAGGTTTTTAAATTTATAAAAAGATTATGATTTTCACTGTATTTATAAATTCATTATGAAATACCATGGTTTATGCTTGGATTTGAGTGTCTTTTTTATTTTGAAATCCACTCAAATTCATCAAAATCAATTATAAAAATCAAATTTGTAGAGAAATCATTACTATTAAATAACATTTGATTTGAATTAGAATTTAGAAATCATAAATTGAATACCACCGAATTTGCTTTCAAAATCATAGAATGAATAACACTAGATTTTGATGATAAAAGTTTTAAAATCATAAATCAAATAACACATGATTTTGAATACATTTCCAAATCAACTTCAATCCATAATCCAATAACTAAAGTCTTTTTAAATATGGAAAGCTTTGCTTCGAGTGATGAATCAGAATCACCCCCCATCCCCCTTTTTTAGAATTACGTTAAAATCTTATGCATAAAAAAAACTTTGAAACTTCAGTTTGTAGTTGTCGAAGCAAAATCATACCTTCCAACATACATGATTAACAGAAGCAATAATTCATATTACCTAAACCAAACCAAGCCTTAACCTATCCCAAAACAAAACAAAACAATATAAACCAATTTAGTAAGCGTTTTCCAACATCTCGAACTTTGGAATTAGCCTTTAATTACTAATTTCTATTTAGATAGTAAAAAATGAAGTCCTGATCATCTTCTCTGCCTATCTGATCCTCATTTCCCATGATGCTAGCCTCCTTTTCACACTCTAGGTCCAAGGCTTCTTCCTCCTTTACTACAACTGCAAAGCAATAGTTTTAAATGTAGCACAATCAGTAGCTCATAAGGCAATTTAGAAATAATTCAAGAGTTCTAATATCAGGTTTTAATAAGCACTTGAGTACAACTTTGCAAAAGATTGTTTTCATGAGCTGCTCAGAAGGTACAACGTTTTAAATAGCAACTCAACTAAAGCATTTTCGGAGTAATGAAATGACACAAAAAGTGCAGGATACAATACAATGTGCTAATCTTTTTTGTTCAAGAAACGGCAATTTCAGAAGCAAACCTGGTTCCCCCCCCCTGCGCGGGTTAAAAATTAGAAGCTTTTCCAACTGGCGCTTACTCATCCTCTCTTTCTTCTTCCCTCGTCATAATCTTCGTCATCAAATACTCTCTTTTTGGCAGTAGATGATCTTCCTCAGTAAATACTTTGAACTTCAAGCGTCAGTAACAAAAAAGTATTATAAACCACATGAAAGACCAACATCACTCTGCCATAATTTTAGGAAGCAAGAAGAAAGACTGTAGAATATTTACATTTGTATCTGGCAGAGATGAAGCCAATGCACAAAGATGTTCTTTGGCGTCATGTAGAAATGAATGTTATCATTGGTAGAAAATTTAGATCGTGAACAGTATATTACTCACAATCAATAAAAAGAATCAACAACGTGGCCATCATATTGAAAGAGTGAAAGCAATAACCCCATTAGAGCAATCAACATCCAAGTCTCCAGACTTATCAATGTTCCCAAAGATAACCCCCAAGATTAAACCCTCATATTCTTCATCGTCATCTCTCATTGCAAACCAAAAAAGCCGTAAACAATGGTGTTCACCAAACATATATTGGGCTACTAATGAATGGGGAATGCATGTCACAATCAACATGAAGATTTAGAAAACAAAAAGGATGCATCAAATTTATGGATTACATACAAAATTTAGGATGTCGAAAAGGAGACCATCGTTTGTGTTCATGCCTCCTTGCTAGAGACAATAAAATCTCCTGCTTTCATGAAGAAGATAAATGAATTGTTGCTTGAGTTGAGTGAGTTCTCTAATCGAAGGAAAAAAAAATCATACTCTCAAGGACACGATTAACAGAGTAAGTATCATGGTGTCGAACCAGTAGAAACGGAAAGCACTTAAGAAAGTTTAGTAATGCAACTGAAACGAGTCCAATTTAACATGTGCATAAACAAAGAATTTCCCTTGAAGCTACTAGTTAAACAGTAAGCATCCTATCCCAAATGAAATGAGACAATAACATGTCCTCACCATTTTTCCAAACCATTTTTTTGTTATAAGCATATACTATATAGCAATAGGATACACATAGTATGAAGAGAGACTCCAAATATTACCTGAGCATTCTGAGGAAAGGTTAACCATTAGAAGCTGAAGACACAAATCCAACGACTGAGCTACATATCATGTAACTGTAGGGTCTTAATTTTGGTCGTTTCCTCTGGTAACTTCATCGAGCCACCAGGCGCATTAGACTTATCATTTGAAGCAGAATCAAGATTCCGAGCGAATCAGCCAATTGGAAGATGCCAGAGAAAAATTCCGAGTGATCAAATAAGTTTTGTAACCCGATCCAACTAAAATTAGTGGCGGATCCCATTAGGACGAGACTCAATTTTAACCGAAATTCTCAACACAAAATTTAATGTAAACCGTTAATGTGTATTTGGAATAACTGGTCATTTATATATTTTCGGTTGAGTTCACTTTTACCATCATCATGGACCTTTTAAGGAGAACAAGAAACAAAAATTTCTTTTGTATTTAGCTGAAAATGTCGAAATTTTCTGCAAAGTTGTTTCCGACAGATTATATCAACCCTTCACCATTATTTTTCCGATCGTAGATTCATGTATTGGATAATATTTGTATCTAGACTTCTTTCTCACAATTTAGTTTTGTTCATTATAAATAGATTCTATGATTTTCTACTTTAATATCTATGTTGGTGTAGAAATGAGATTTTAGATGTTGTTAGAGTTCACAATGGCCTTGTAAAGTAGTTGGTTTTGGTATTAACTACCTTTCAAAAGAGTTGTTCTTTCGGCGTAAGTTTCATTTGGAGTGAATGCAACAGTCTTGTGTCAAAACTTAATTATTTCGTTGCATTCTCTACCAAAAATCTCAAACATATATCAAGGTTTGGTATAAATTTTGTGTAAAAGTTGAACAAAATTTTGGTAGATGAATCCACTCAAATTCATCAAAATCCATTATAAACCCAAATTCGTAGAGAAATCATTACTATTAACAACATTTTATTTGTATTAGGATAAAACCAAATTTAGATTAATGTAATTAGGGGGGCGTATTGGATCATGTATTTGGAGTGATTTCGTGTGATTTGGCAAATTCAGTGTTATTGGAACATGTATTTTATAAAATCTTTTAAAAATCAGTGTTATTGGACTAGTGATTTTAACAAACACCATCAAATTCAGTGTTATTGGAAATATTTTAATCATTTGGTTTTAAGTGATTTTAGAGTGTTTTGGATGAGTTTCTTAGTTAAAAATGGAAATATTCAAATCACATGGTTTTAGGTGGAATTAGGAGAGTTTTGATGATTTGAAGAAGTTTTAATGAAATCACTTCAAATTCCACCTAAAACCATGTGATTTGAGTATTTCTATTTTTAACTAAGAAACTCATCCAAAACCCTCTAAAATCACTTAAAACCAAATGATTAAAATATTTCCAATAACACTGAATTTGATGGTGTTTGTTAAAATCACTAGTCCAATAACACTGATTTTTAAAAGGTTTTTTAAAATACATGTTCCAATAACACTGAATTTGCCAAATCATACGAAATCACTCCAAATACATGATCCAATACGCCCCCTAATATTTTTTTAAAAAAATGGAAGGTAATACTTTTGCAACACTAACCGAAGTAAAATTATACCTTCCAAAATGATTAACAGAATAAATAATTCATATTATTTACAAAAAACCAAATTAGTTAGCTTATTTTCAACATCTCGAACTTTGGTATTAGCCGTTAATTTTTATAGCTTTTTTATATATATTCATAAAGCAGTATTTTGAATTAGAATGGGTCGTTGTCTATATTAAAAAGAAAAAGAAAAAAATACATTCGCGTAGTTTACGAGAGTACCCTCAATAAGCTTAACGTATTACTTGAGAAAACCACTTTTCCGAAAATTCAAATTCGAATTCCGCCTCAAACCTCAAAACAGAAGATGCAATCTCAGCCGTCCATTTGATCCTCTTCCTTTTACATCTCTCTTTCTTTCGCATTTCTCTGCTCAAATCATGTTTACTAATTAATATCTAGAGAGAGAGATAGTGGAGTGAGATTGTATCAGAACTCTTCAGCAGCTCGGGAACATTTTTGGATTTCGTTTCTCAATTCATTACACGAAAGGTGAGATTTTTAAAGCTTTAGATGCGATTTTTGTAATTATTCGATGTGGGTTGCGTACACTCTGATTCAATTTTCATCAAANTAGTGGAGTGAGATTGTATCAGAACTCTTCAGCAGCTCGGGAACATTTTTGGATTTCGTTTCTCAATTCATTACGCGAAAGGTGAGATTTTTAAAGCTTTAGATGCGATTTCAAGTTTCTAAATTTGTAATTATTCGATGTGGGTTGCGTACACTCTGATTCAATTTTCATCAAATTTACAGTCTTATGTCGAGGGATGTCAAGTTTTCCCCAAGAGATTTCGACAAAACCGAGGAAATCGAGAATGTCCCTGAAAATCTCAACCTTCAAGCTTCGTTTTTGTCACAGACCAGCAACGATTCATCTTCTTCCTATTCTCTCTCACGGGCTCCCTTAAACACAATCCAAGATCCGTCCCGGAGTAAGATCGAGCGGACTCCGTCTAAGCTCAGAGGCAATTACCCAGATCCAGCATTGCCTCTACGGACTCCCGATAAGCATCATCGATCCGGAGCTACATTCTCGAAAAACCGGTTTGGTTGGGGTGATAAGTGTGATGGCTCTAACGGAAACGCCACTCCTAAGACCGGTCGAGTTGTCGGGAGAGCTCATTCGGAGACTAATTCCACTCAGAATACTCCTACGAAGAGTGTCTCTAAGCCTCCAGGTTCTTGTTACCGAGGGAATGGAGCAGGAGGTGCTAGAGCTGGTGGTTATGCCTCCTTGTACAAAGGGTTGTCTACCTCTTCTGGACAAGTTTCGGCTGTTGTTAACACTGTTGAAGTCCCTCACTTTAGCCTTAAGGAGGATCCATCTTTCTGGTTGGATCATAACGTACAGGTACCAATCTTATGTGGTCTTTGAATTGCATTACTTTTTCTCAGTGTTTACTGTTTAATATAGGTCCATTACCTATTCTGTTTAATATACCTTCATTGCTTCTTCTAAAACGTATGTAAACATTCAGAGATTTTGGTTATGTGGCATTCATTGATGGTCAATGAATGTATTGCAGATTCTTATCCGTGTTAGACCACTTAATAGAATGGAGAAGAGTACAAATGGGTACACTAGGTGCTTAAAGCAGGAAAGTTCGCAATGCGTAGCATGGACTGGACCACCGGAAACACGATTTCTGTTTGATCATGTGGCTTGTGAGACAATTGACCAGGTAAGACTCAGACTGAAAGCAGAAAACTTTGTTTCCTTTTCTTCACCAAAATCATACTTTCTTTTGGCATACTAAATTTGTAGGAAACACTTTTCCGGGTGGCCGGTCTGCCCATGGTGGAAAATTGCTTGTCTGGCTACAACAGCTGTATATTTGCGTATGGCCAGGTACATTTTTCTATCATTCTAGAGATGGATTAGCAGAAAATTATTTGAAATTTTTTACAAGGTTACATTGAGATAGTTTAGTTCTCAGAGTAGGACCGAGTAGAGACAGATTCTTTCTTTGGAATTACTTAATATTTGTCTTTAAGGTCCTAACTTGTAATCACTTGTTGGGAATGTGCAGACAGGAAGTGGGAAAACATATACAATGCTTGGGGAAGTCGGTGATTTAGAAGTTAAACCAAGTCCTAACAGAGGAATGATGCCAAGGATATTTGAATTTTTGTTTGCAAGAATACAAGCTGTAATTCTCTTATGATATTGCTTTTCTCATTTCTATCACTATTCACTGACCTGATTAACTTTGCTAATCACATTTTCCCTTGGTGTTCTTGTTGCAGGAGGAGGAGAGCAGAAGTGACGAGAGACTTAAATACAATTGTAAATGCTCTTTCCTTGAGATTTACAATGAACAAATCACAGACCTTCTTGAACCGTCTTCAACAAATTTGCAGGTATATTTTATATATCTTGGTATTGAAAGTACAAGATCCGCAAGGCTTAGTTTATATATGTGTTCTCATTCTGTAGCTTCGAGAGGACATTAAGAATGGTGTCTATGTGGAAAATCTTACTGAGTTTGAAGTACAGAGTGTACAAGACATTTTAGGACTTATTACACAGGTTAGTATTGTCGTCTCACCCACATTTTTGTTTATATGTTTAATGTTCCTGAAATCTTATCTGTGGTACAATAGGGTTCTTTAAATAGGAAAGTTGGAGCCACAAATATGAACAGAGAGAGCAGTCGATCACATAGTGTATTTACATGCGTGATTGAGAGCAGATGGGAAAAAGACTCAACAACTAATATGCGTTTTGCAAGACTGAACCTGGTTGATCTTGCTGGATCAGAGAGGTAACTACGATGCTTTAGCTTGGTATTGCCTTAGAAACCTTGTCTAACAACTGTGTATTCTGTAACAGGCAGAAAACTTCTGGTGCTGAGGGCGACCGCCTTAAAGAAGCTGCTAGTATCAATAAATCGTTGTCCACACTAGGGTAACCAAGAAATACTTATATCCCTTCCCTGGTATAGTTATTTTTCTCAGTTATCTGTTATGTTGAATTTTGCTATATGTTATTGCTGATTGCAGACATGTAATTATGGTTCTTGTGGATGTTGCGAATGGTAAACCAAGGCATATTCCGTATCGTGATTCCAGGCTGACATTTCTTCTTCAGGTTAAATAATAATCCATCACCTTTTTTTTTACTTCAATTGCATTCTATCCTTCTGTGGCATTATAACGGTAATATTTCATCTACAGGACTCATTGGGAGGCAATTCTAAAACAATGATCATTGCTAATGCGAGTCCTTCTGTCAGGTATTCTTTCAACACTAACTTTATGAAATATTAACTCGTACGGTCAGTAAAAAACTTCAACTTATTGCTTGAATCGATTATCACTTGCAGTTGTGCAGCAGAGACACTAAACACTCTCAAATTTGCGCAGAGGGCAAAGCTAATCCAGAATAACGTAAGTTTGCACTGTTATCCATATTGTTAACTTTTTGTGAAAGATACATCATGAACAATCTATGGATAAATATTATGTTTCAATTTCTGTAGGCTGTGGTAAACGAAGATTCCAGCGCGGATGTCCTGGAATTACGACGCCAAATTCGACTTTTAAAGGTATGACATTTTAAACTACCACTGGGTGCTCGTTATGTGAAGCTGTATAAGCTAAGACTATTTTCTGTGTGCGGAACAGGAAGAGCTTTCCCTCCTCAAGCGCCAGAACATCTCCAGGGCGTTGTCATTTGGATCAGCAACTGGCAATTTTACAGAATTCCAAGTCGATTCGCCATTAAGTGAAATACAGGAGACAGGACATCAGCAGGCTGGTAACTCCCTTGTGTATGAATCTGGAGGCTGTGTAAGGATGTCTAGAAAGCAGGTATTCTAGCTTTGAGAATTTTTAATGATTATTAGGCTTTACTGAGTATTCATATGCTTCTGCCTTGTAATACCTCTAAAAATCTATATACTTATCAGCTGAAATCTTTGGAGATAACACTTGCTGGCTCATTGAGAAGAGAACATGTGGCTGATGCTGCAATTAAGAAGCTTGAAGCTGAGATTGAGCATCTGAACCGTTTGGTAATTCCTTTTCACCTACATTGCTCTCATTCCCACTTATGTTATAGGCATCGCCTGAATCTCTATATATGCCAATATATTTTTAGGTTCGACAAAGAGAGGAAGATACTAGGAGCACAAAAATGATGCTCAGGTTTCGAGAAGACAAGATACAGAGGCTGGAATCACTTCTTGGCAACCACATATCTGCGGATTCTTTTTTGCTGGAAGAGAATAACGTGTTATCAGAAGAGATTAAGCTGCTTCAAGCTAAAATTGATAAAAATCCTGAATTGACTCGCTTTGCCTTGGAAAACATAAGGCTTCTGGACCAACTTAGAAGGTGATAGATCTTCAGTAACCGACTAATGCTGAAATAATAAAAATATGTTTTTCTTAAGTGATGTTTTTATGGTACCTGCAGATTTCAGGAGTTTTATGAGGAAGGTGAGAGAGAAATTCTTCTGGGCGAAGTCTCAAATCTGCGAAACGAGGTGCCTTTAGTTAGCACAATATCCTTTGTATTTGATAATTCTTCTATTTGTTTTCAATGCCACACTTAACTTTAGTTATGAATTTTGCAGCTCGTCCAGTTTCTTAATGAAAGCTCTGACAGGCAAAAACATCCTAATGATGCAATAGAGCCACAGGTTACATCTATTTTCCTCTTTACATATTCTTAATATCCAGAAAGAATTGTGCTGCATTGGTTTTGTGTCACAAGTCTTGTTGTATTTTATATATTGTTCTGAAAAGGATTTTGGATTTTCTGTGGTGCAGGGTGCATTACATAATAGCAAAGAGAATTATTCTCTACAGGCGGAGGTTAATTCACTTTCTTGCTCAGAATTCATTCTCCTGTTTCCTTTCTAATCTGTATGTTTAATGGCAGCTTTTTAATTTGTTTTCCTTTGCAGTTAAAAAAGACCTGTAACGAGCTTGAGAAATGCAGAAGTAACCTTGGTTCTTGCCTGGAAGAGAATGCAAAACTCAGTAGGTTAGTAAATCTGATTGATGGTTCGAGTTTGTTTCCTTGTATATGGCCACAGGAGTTCTTATTTTCTCCATAGCGGTGATAAGTCTTCTTGCCCATCTTCTGCAGAGAAATCCATGATCTACAGGCTATGGTCAGCGATATCAGAGCTTGCACACCTGATGAAGATATCATTTCAAATAAAAAGAAGGTTTGCACAAATAGAACATGTGGTTTACTAATCTGCACAAGTATCTGTGATATTGTTTCTACAGGTCACCCTTGAGCGTTTTCACTTAGCAGTTGTATATATCTAAAAATTTGCAGGTTGTGTTGGAAACTCAAAATGTTGAGCGGCACGAAACACTTGCTGGTCAGCAGGTCAACCATGTCGAAGAAATCATCACACTTCAGCTTGATTTGGATGTACTGAAAATAATACTTGATGAGGAAAGAACACTACGTGGTAATTCAGAAGCGCATGCAGTTAGCTTGAAACTTGATATTGAAGAGTTGAAGGACCAATTACTTATGATGAGCAAGCAGCAAGAAAATGTAAATAGTGAGCTGAGGGATACTAAGTCTGTAGCTGAAGCTCATGAGTCTCAAAACATCATACTGATCCAAGAAGCAGAGGAATTGCGGAGAATTAAGGAGAACTACATTGAACTCTTACAAAAGCAAGAGCTTGACACCCCAGCAATGACGTCCAAACAGCGCAATGAGTTCAAAGATAATGCTGCAGAGGACAATGCGATTGACTCGAAGTTCAAGAAAATGCAAGCATCTCTTGAAAAAGCTAAGAGGTTGAACATGTTGTACAAGAATGATATTGCTTCCAAGGCATGTGGAGATGAAGAAATGGATGAAGTTCACAGGCAAGCTGAAGCTGCCGCTGCCGAGGTGATTGTATGTTTGCAGAATGAGCTTGAAATTCTTCAGAAGGAGGTTGGTGATTTCCAGTCAAAAGACAACGAGACTGAAAACCAGGTCAAGGTTTTGGAATCCCAAATGGAGAAGCTGCAGGATAACTTACGAGACATGACCATGGATAATGAGCAGTTGCAAGAAAAGCTTAGAAATAAAGACATGGAATTACAGATCATATCAAACGAAATGGAACTTCTCACATCTGAGCTTGAAGAAATTCTGTTGAATGGGAATGAAGGCCTTACAGATGCGTGTTACCAGGCTGATCTAATTTCGGGTTCTTTACCAGATAAAAGGATATGGATATCTGAACAGGTTGGAGGGTTAATTAGAACAATATCTGAGAGGGAATTAATGATTGAAGATCTCCAAAGTTGTTTAGAGGATGCCAATAACAAGCAATGTGATATAGAATCGATGTTGAAGTCTCTGAGAGGGGCAGCTTTAGTAATGAACGAAGCGCACCAGAGAGAGTACGAGGAAAAGGAGACACATATTCTTCACTTGAAATCGCAGCTGTGTTCTAAAACAGAGACCGTAACAATGCTTCAAGAGAAGCTAAAGATGGCTGAAAGGTTGATTTATGAAGCATCACACTGCGCAACAGCTTCTTTAGTAATTGTCAACCGATACTCTGAGGTAATCGAATCCCATAATTTTGAGCTGACGCAAAAGGATCTCCAGCTTGATGAATCTGCTGGAACAATTATTTTTCTGAAGCAACAAGTACAAGATCTGGAAGCAACCTGTAAGGAATTTAGAAGCAAACTTCTAGAGGAAGAAAAGAATGCTTCGGCTATGGAACGAGAGCTTGAAGAAATTGAGGAGACTGGCATTTCGGCGATGAAAGAGAAGCTCTCTGAGCTTAAGGGTGGCGTGTCTGGACTGAGATCATGCATAAACATGTGTCAAGAGCATGAAAAATACACTGAGGCAGAGACTTCACTAAGTTCTCCAGTCCACTGTAATGAAAGAGAGGTGAGCACCAACGTTTCTTCTTTTAACGATCATGCCTTATTATGTATAGTAGTGTGCGTAGTCTTTTACTGGGAATTTCTAATACAGGAACTTGGAAAGAATGTATTTGTCTCCTCTTGCATAGAGAAGACTCCAAACAACAATTATACGGAGTCCATGAGAGCTAGCATCAAGGGGTCTAGCGAGAGAGGTAAAGTGATTGTCCTGCTAAAACAAGAAATGGAATCTGCTCTTGTAAGCTTGAAAGAGGTTCGATTTGAGATGGTCAGGCTCCAGGATGAGAAGGAAGAGCTGAAGGCATTTAAAAAAAGAAGCTTAAGCAACTTAAACGATCTTGCGGCACAGGTTTATAACCTTGAAGCGATGATTAATAACATGGAAGACCAATATGAGCAGAAGATGAAGATTACAGATCATAAACTTAAGGCAAGTAACTGTTTATCCTTGCATCCTTTCAATTTCTCATTCTGCGACATATAGGACTGCACATTTATGCTTTCACCTATTATCGACATTCTCTCACGGATGCGTTGAGTTTTTCTCGGTTGATTTCCTAAAGTACTTGACCTATTTTACAGACTTTGGAGCATGGATTAGCTAACATGAAGACAGAGGCTGAACAGGAATATGTAAAAAGCTTGTGCGTTTTTAAGAAGTTTGAGGAGGCCCAAGGGATTGTTAGAGAAGCAGATATCAGGATCAATGAGCTCATAATAGCGAACGAAAGAATGAAACTTGACCAGGAAGAACATAAGAAAAGGGAAGTCAGCTTGATTGGAGAGAGAAACGCCTTAGTTGGCAAGTTGCAGGAGTTGGAATCCATAAATGTCAAAGAAAATGATAAGTTTGAGTACCTTGAGAACTTATTCGAGTCAAGTTTGATGGGAATAGGAAATCTTGTCGAAGAGCTGGAAGCTGTTGTCAGAAAAGTACAAGATGAATCATCTGAGGCACTGACTGCCATGGCCAATAATTTATCTGACTTAAAGTCTTCGGTTTCAGAAACAAAGTCAGCTAGATTGGTTCTTGAGGATATCTGGTCAGAAATAATCATGAAGGACTGTGCTCTCTCAGTTCTACACCTGTGCCATATGGGGGTTTTGTTAGAAACAGTTACAGGGATCAATACCGAAAATGGTCTGCTTCAGCGTGGTCTATGTGTATCAAACTCTTCCATAGCCGGATTAAGAGACAACAATCAAAAGTTAAGAAGAGAGCTTGAAATGTTTACAAATCTGAAGGGTAAATTATTGGCTGATATAAAGAATGGTTTTGAGAGAATTTCAAGAAGTGAAGAAGCAACAAATGTGCTTGCTACAAAATTAAGCAATTTTGAGCATAATATATCAGGTCTACAGTACCAGGAGGAGCTGATGTTGCAAAGATCTAACAGCTTGGGGTCTCAGCTTGATATTTTGATGAAAGAAATAGATTTGAGCAATGGAAACCTTGCACAAACCCTGTTGGAGCAAGAGCTGCATCTGAGTCAGAAAGATGATTTCTTTGACAATGAAGTTCAGCTTTATTTGATGGATCTCTGCTCAAAGGATATCGAGTCACTTGTTCTGGGGCTTAAAGTAAAAGAATATTCTTCTTGTCTAGCAGTTGTGGATAAAGAGCTTCTTGATCATCAAGCCATCTCTGAGGATCTAAAAGAGAAATTGTCTGTTTCCCAGGTGGAAAGTGAGCTCAAAGACCTCTATCTCGTTAATAACAATTTGGAGATCGTTTCAATGAAACAAAACCTGACTGAAGCACAAAGAAAAATCAAGGTCATCTCATCGGATCTTTATCACAGTGTGCAAAAAGTAGCCGAAACGGAAGAAGTAAACAAGGTTTTTGGAGAAAGAGTCTTCTTTTTGGAAACTCGCGTTGCCGACTTGCAGCACGATTTGGCGATGAAAGCTTCTGAAGTTTACAGGCTAGAACATTCTAAGTCAGTCAGTGCAGAAGAATTGGGTATCAAAGAAAGGGATATACAAGTTTATGCTGACGCTGTCAGTGCATTGAAGAATGAAAACAGTTCACTTAAGCAGAAGTTTATACATATTGGCGAAGATCAATTCAAAGCACTAGAAGACACGAGGTTAAGCATATCCCAATGCATAAATCTAGCTGAAGATGGCAGAGTACTGGAGAAACTAGCCAGAGATGGTATGGTTATTTCTGAAAACATGTTTCAACTGATATGTGAAAACGCCAACAAGGCTTCGGATTTCGCAGATATTGTTCAATCTTTGCAGATTGATGTACAAGACTTAGTGTACGAGAATCTGAATCTTCAGGATGAGCTTTTGAGAAAGGATGATGTTCTAAAGGGGTTGTCTTTTGACCTCAGCCTTTTGCAAGAATCTGCTTCCAATTCCAGGGACAAGAAAGATTTAGAAGAGACATTAGCTTCAAAAACCTTTGAACTTGAGGACAATGTTTCTCAAATCCAAATGCTTGAAGTTCGGCTGCAAGAGAGCAAAGAAATTATCTGCAACCTTGAAGCGAAGACTGAAAAGTTAAGGCAGTGCCAAAATAAGCTGTCAGCAGAAAATAAAGAAATTAGAGCAGAAGCTGAATATCTGTTAGCTGAAAAAGGCTCTCTACACGAGGAGCTGATCCAGACAAAGAAATTATCAGAGAGCATGGAGATGGAGCTCTTTAATATAAGAAATGCTCTCAGGCAATTGAATGATACAGTTGAGTTTACCCAGAGTAAACTAAATGAGACCATCTATGACAGGGATAATCTCCAAGATGAGGTGTTGTCTCTGAAAGAAGAATTCGGGAAGGTGGAAGCTGAGGCTAAAGAACTAGAAGTTAGGTACATGGAAGCTCAAGAGGTATACAACAACACAATTAGACTTTACAAAACATGTTTGTTTCTCTGTCCTATTGGCAATGCTTACTAAAATTTGTTTCTCCTCGTCTTGCAGATTGCTGAATCAAGAAAGATATATGCAGATCAGAGAGAAGAAGAAGTGAAGCTATTAGAGGGATCAGTTGAGAAACTTGAGTATACTATCAACGTGCTTGAAAATCAGGTAACTAATCATTCTTTACTATGTACCAATTATTTTAGTCTTGGTGTTTACTTTTCTGATGGAGGCGTATTTCAATAGGTTAACGTTATCAAAGGTGAAGCTGAAAGACAGCGTTTGCAGAGGGAGGAGCTGGAGATGGAGCTTCATACCATACGCCAGCAGATGGATAGTGCTAGAAATGCTGATGGTGAAATGAAAAGGTAAGAAAAAATGAAGCAAACTCAATAGGTATATGTTAAAGGCAACTCATTTCCTATTTTGTGTGCTCAAAGGATTTTAGATGAAAAGCATATGGATCTTGAGGAAGCTAAGAAGCATATAGAAGCGGTTGAGAGAAATACGGCTGACCAAAAGACCGAGGTAACAATATATGCTATTTGATCAGTGATGGATTCTTATGACAGACACAAAATTTCTGATGGTATATGTATGTTTAACTCTGCAACAGATTATTCAACTCAGTGCACATATCTCGGAATTAAATTTGCATGCAGAGGCTCAGGCTAGAGAATACATGCATAAGGTAAAGATGACTCCTCCTTGATTGACCAGCTTCTATAGTATACCACAAAGCCTTGACATTACTTACACTGATCCACTCTAAACAGTTCAAGGAATTAGAGGCAATGGCTGAGCAAGTAAAGCCAGAAAGCCATGTTTCTCAAGCTATCGATTCTTCACTGAGTAAAGGTTGTGGAAAGCCTCGGGGTTCTGGCTCTCCTTTCAGATGCATAGGGTTGGGAATTGCGCAGCAAATGAGATCCGAGAAGGATGAGGAGCTTGCAGCTGCAAGGCTACGGATTGAGGAACTTGAAACTGTAGTTGCAACCCGGCAGAAAGAGGTAACTAGTAGAAAATGTTGTCTATAGGTTGTACTAAAACGTTTGGCGTCCATATGGCCTGTGTTTTTAATCTCATATTTCTTCTCTCAGATATTTCTGTTGAATTCAAAACTCGCCAAAGTGGATAGCATGACCCATGACATCAACCGAGTTTTGTTGGGAGTCAAACAGAATGTGACAAATTGTGCAGTAAGTTCTTATTTAACTCATCTATCTTGTCCATGTTGTGTAGCTTTTACATGTTTCTCTAGCTGTAATGAAAACTCAAGTATTCTCTTTATGTTAGTCATTTTCTTCTTCTTTCTCTAATGTGGAAGCTAGTGAGTGGTTACTCCAGTATATTCAATCAATGACCTTTTCTCACGCAGTCATTCTTGGATAGTCAGCAAGTATTGAAGATAGCAGAGATGCTTCAACTTAATAATTCAGATTCACGAGAAAGGGTATTTTTCTTTGGATTTAACTCCAGGAAGAATGATTAATAAGTTTGTCATATGATAATCAAATAGCTCGTCTGAATTCTTCTGTACGTAGGATTTTAAAGTCTCTCAGCTCAAGCAGCAGCTTAATGAGTATAGTGAGGAAAGGCAAAGGTAAGCAACTGATCCACTATGTCAAGTTCTTAATACAGGAAGATGTATTTATCATAGTTTTCTTCACAATATGTTGATGCAGATGGATAGAGGAGATAGAAGGAAAGCAGACTGATTTAGTTACTGCACAGATAGAACTCGAGGAACATAGGCAGCATGAGCAACTGCTCAAGAAAGAAAATGAATTCCTGAAGGTTGGAAAACTAGGAACTATTACGCATTTTACGCATTTTACAAACTAGTCGTCACAGGAAGTATCTAAACCTTACTTTCAACAGAGGGAGAATGTTAGTCACAAAAGAAAAGTAATGGAGCTTGAAGGAGAAGTAAATAAGCTGTCATCACAACAAAACCCCGAGTGGAGGTCTCGTGAACATGTTAGAATCAAGGCAAGAAGAATTCTCTAACTTTCAATACTTCTCTGCATATTTTTAATCATTTTTCCTTATTTTTTGTACTGATCACCACCCTTTGTTCTCATCATATGCAACAGGAAGAAAACAATGTGTTAAAACTTCAGCTTGATGAGCTCAATCTGAAGTTACGACGAGCAGATGTGAATATATGTCGTGTCAAAGAAGAGCTTGCTTGGTACAGAGCATCTTCCGGAAAGAACCAACATTCAAATTCTGACAAGGTACATCATTTAAGTACCAAACTGAAGGAAACCGAAGAGGAAAGAATGCAGTTGGGTAAGAAGCTATTATGTCTATGCACCAATATCCTAAAGGTAAGAACATCTCAGAAACTCCTAAACAATGTTTATTGGAAAAACTTCTGGAATTCTAATGATCTAAACATCTTTGTGTGGACTCAAATTCTCTTCAGGCGGCAGGTGTAACAGGAGAAGACATTACAGACATAAACCCTGAAGTTGCTGAAGAGGCACTTGAACAACTCAAGACAAAACTTGGTTTACTTGAAAGTGAACTACACAACTTTAGATTAAAGGTAAGATAATATACAGTAGTCCTATTTGAAGCTTGCGTCCTTTAGCATTTCACAGATAAATTCATTAGTGAAATTCTTGATGCAGGGCAAAACAAAGAGCAGAAGAAGTAGAAATCCTGAGAGGAGTATTCCTTCAATGCCTTCACCTCGAAGATCATGGAGCCAGAGTCCAAGAAAGATGTCTCAGGCTCCTTTTTTCTCTTCTTTAGACAGGTGAAAGAACGATATATTTGTATGATTAAAATCAGTCTGTAAATTCATGAATGTTATTATGTAATTTTCATATTTAATCTGTAAATCATATTTAAAGGATTAGACATATTTTTTCTCATCCCAAACACTCATTAACTACCTAATGTGGTAACAAACTAACAATTAATATGAGAGAATGCTAAAAGAGTAGTAAAACTGCAGTACCATATTGTAAAAAAAAAGTATACTTTCTACCTAGGGGTGTCAAACGGGCTGGTCTGCGTCCAAACGAGAGTTTCTACTACTGTATATGGTATTCTTCTTCGACTCTATGCAATTAAAAAAAGAAGGGAAATTACTATAAAAGAAAAGAGTGAATTTGTATAATAACACCCTCTCTCCTTTNTGGTCTGCGTCCAAACGAGAGTTTCTACTACTGTATATGGTATTCTTCTTCGACTCTATGCAATTAAAAAAAAGAAGGGAAATTACTATAAAAGAAAAGAGTGAATTTGTATAATAACACCCTCTCTCCTTTAAATTAGAAAAATAACATCCATATTTGGTCAATTAAGAAAATAACACAAGTCAAAGATTTTGGGAGGACTGTGATGACTAAAATGTCCTTCTCTTAAAAAGAACAGCTCCAACCACTTATGCACCACTATGATAGTGACGTTAAGTAGTCATCTACTATATAAAATATTCCTCTATTTATTCTACATGTCAATTTCTATGCACATTAAATAGTCATCTATCA
>OVAP01002844.1:0-16501 GCA_900406295.1 Aurinia saxatilis
TCCCCGAAGGTTACATATTTGAGTTCTCTTTTCAATCTTTTGTTACATCACGAGATAGTTTGTGTTGCTAAGTTGTGTGTTCACAGTTAACTTTTTGTTTCGGTCAAAGGGTTATCAAATTAATTACATTTCCTGTCTCGCTCGCAATTCTATGTAGAGTGAAATCCTCTTCAACTATACTATATTTCCAACTCCAAATACTCTATTTTCATGTTTGCAAGTTGTAACATATGTCTTGACGTCAATGAGAATAACAAGTCTACTGTAATTGTTTCTTTCTACGAGTGACCAAAAAAACAGTGAAAAATAAGATCACTATATATATAACATTCTGAACTCAAACTCACTTAACTATGTAAAGATATAAACGAAACAAGTTCCACAAGAAAAATGTTCCATGAGAAACACACATTGATGTAAGTACATGGTGCATAGTAAAGCTATGCAA
Source organism: Aurinia saxatilis (assembly GCA_900406295.1). NCBI lineage: Eukaryota > Viridiplantae > Streptophyta > Magnoliopsida > Brassicales > Brassicaceae > Aurinia > Aurinia saxatilis. Next base: position 449 of record OVAP01002844.1, read on the forward strand.
TCCTCAAAATAAAGAAAAAATCATGACCAAGGCAACAATAAGGGAGTTGAATTCTACTCCATAGTGTTTAGTGGTCATACCTTCATTTTTCTCATCTTTTCCTTCAGAACCTGAAACATTAACCACTTAATTAATGCTCTTAAGAGAAAATCAATTCAGTAAAAAAAAATTTAAGATGTAAAACTATAAAAAACCAGAAAAAATTACCTGTAGAATTTTCACTTCCGGTTGGAGAGATAGTTGGAAAATCCAGAACTATAAACCAAGAAACCACCATTATTTCCAAACACTTTACAGTTTATTACAAATTTATACAAGTGTTAATTAATGCCTAGGAGTCTAGGACTAAATGACTTGGTTTTAATATAGTAACAATTTTATAAATGAAGGGATTATTTCATAATCAGATTATTAACTAGTGAGCCAAACCGTTGGATAGAGTTTTTTTATCAGATCGGACGGTCCAAGTAAAATGTACCTGAACACAAGCTAGGAGATGGAACTTTGACATCACAGATTGAAGGAAGTTCCTCAGACCTCTGCTTATCAAGCTTGACACCAAAATGCGGCGATGCACCGCCACCGACAAGATTACAAACACACTCCGGCGAGCTCTGGATCATACCAGCAAGCTCAGGGCAACAAGCAGCTTCCGGTTTGGTCTCTGTACTCCCTACCTTAATATACGAGAAGCAGTCTGACGCGTTTAGCAAACTCAGTAGACAGTTTACTGGCGAAGAAGGTCCGTCGGCGGCGACTGGTTCCGGTGCCGGAGGAGTCTGTGCGNNNNGAAGAAGGTCCGTCGGCGGCGACTGGTTCCGGTGCCGGAGGAGTCTGTGCGGAGCTTAGAGTGAGGAGGAGGAGCACGGTGAGAATGTTGGAAGTGGTCATCTTGTGGAATGGAATGTGATTGGATCTGAGACTCGAGTTAACTTTAAAAGTGGAAACTGCAGAAGCACTTTCTTTCTTCCTGTCTCTTTTCTAAATGGAGCATTAAAAAATGATCGGTGATGGAAGCTCAAATTAGATTTTTCGGTGCCATTACTATCAGAAATGTGGGATAGGCAAGTTGTGATTTAATGAGTTAGTAAAATTATCTATCACATAGAGTATGTGGTTTTGGTAGGAAAACAATGTAATTTTTCATATTTACTCTTCTAATTTGCAATATAATAACAATTTATATAAAACTGAATTGTTTATAATTTTTTAAAAAATTGTAAGTAAAAAAAATGATTGGGTCAAAACTGGTAAATATAATCCCGGTTAATAACATTCGAGTTAAGGAGGAATTAATAGTCCAATAATTATATTTCGGCAATTTTGTTGGAACACCGTCTCAGATTTTTAGGAGTTGTTATTGGTAATTGGATTGGGAGAGATTTGNTTATATAGACTTATAGAGTTTTAAACCCTAAAAAAAAGTTTTAATCCTTAATAAAACTAAAACTCCTAACATATAAGTCATAATATCTTAAACATAAACTCAAATAGTTTGTAAAACATTAAATACTAAACCCTACAAAATTCAAATCCTAAATTAAAATTTTAAATTAATTTTAAATCTTAAAAAAAATATTTTTGAAAGTAACATATGGAAAGGATATATTTTAACACGAGGAAACAAATAGTCAACTAGACCAAAATTANCTAAATCCTAAACCCTACAAAATTCAAATCCTAAATTAAATTTTTAAATTAATCTTAAATCTTTAAAAAAATATTTTTGAGAGCATATTGAAAGGATATATTTTAACACGAGGAAACAAATAGTCAACTAGACCAAAATTAATTCAACTTTATTGTATTATTATATTTGTAAAAGAGAAAAAAAAACAATTTTAAATGGGCCTGTTAAGTAAAAGGACCAAGTTGAATCAGAGTGTTCACTGTAACAGTAACGAGTATAATCCCCTCCCCGATTTTAGGGTTCCGATCTTCTCCTCCCCAAAATGACCGATGTTACTAATCCTCCGGCCGATTCCGTCGACATCCACCTCCCCGATAAGACCACATCGTCGTCACCTCCTCCTCCTCCTCCACCGCCTAATCAGGACCAGCTACAGGAACAACAAGAGCAGCAGCCTCCTCATCGCCGTGAGAGAGATTCTCGCGAGCGGCGTGACGACAGAGACCTCGATCGTCCTCCCAATCGCCGTGAACGTTCTCCGCTTCCACCGCCGGCACGCAGGGATTACAAGAGGCGGCCGAGTGTGAGTCCTCCGCCACCGTATAGAGATAATAGACGTTTCTCTCCTCCTATGCGACGGTCGCCTCCTCATAAGCGATATCGGAGGGATGATAATGGATATGATAATCGCCGTGGTAGTCCTCGTGGTGGCTATGGTCCACCGGATGGAAGGTAATCTTCTTCTCCAACTTTTTCTCGGGAAAATTTTGGTATGCTAAGTTCATGTCAGTTATCTGAAAAAATTAAATGAAAATCAATCACTCATAATTCATCGAAACCATTGAAATTTGTTATTGATTCCAATAATATGAAACTTAATCTATAATCGATTGAACCCAGTGCCATTACATATCATCACTTATTGTGCATCAGTGCTTTTTAAGATTAAACCACTGTGATTACCCTCTTGTTTGTATCACTTTATCCCATCATTTTGGGGCTTATCTAATCGGTACTCAATTTGTTTTGGAATGGTAGATTTGGATATGATCAGGGTGGAGGATATGACCGTGAAATGGGTGGGAGACCTGGTTATGGTGATGAAAGGCCTCATGGCCGCTTTATGGGTCGCTATCAGGGTGAGACGTCTTGTTGCGAGAATCAGCGTTTTGTTTTCTTGTCTTGTATCTGTATAAAATGACTATTGTTAGACTTTCTTATAAATTGGAACAAAGCTCATAGCATTCTATTTTAGAAGAGAGATGTCAATATATACCTTCTTTGTTTTGTGTATATCTCTCAGGAAACTGGGAGGGAGGTCGTGGAGGTTACGGGGATGCTTCTAACAGTGGAAGTACTCAAAGGTGTGTTTATTTTGTTGGTAATGGATTAATAACCTAGTAATGTGTAAATTAAGAGTTATGAACGTTTAATGATGGTCAAAGAAAGCGAGATAATCCCCAATAGAATGTACTTTCTCCAACGAGGCATATATGCTTCGTAATAGCTCGGGAATGTTTGAGACATACAATTGATCAGAATAGCTACTAGAAAATCATTTCGAATATGTGAAGTCTACCATCTCTGTTCCGGAATTGCTGTTGAGAACGAGATAAATCCTGGTCCTAGATAGCAGCCCATAACTAATGTTCTTTGTAGACCGCCTTACTGTTTGCATTTATTTATATAAACCTTTATCAGGGACGGATTGATGTCATACAAACAGTTTATCCAGGAGTTGGAAGATGATATACTGCCATCAGAAGCTGAACGCAGGTATGGTTATAACTGCAGCTTAGCCTCGGTGCTTGAGCAGTTGTCTTGTAAAACTGCAGGACTAATAACCTGTTTCCTGATGCAGATATAAAGAATATAAGTCAGAGTATATTACAACACAGAAACGTGTCTATTTCAACACTCACAAAGAGGAAGAATGGTGATTTCGTCTATCTGTTTCCTCCTTTTACATTCTTCTAGGAAATTCTGCAAGCTAACTTATTATCATGCTTATCTATGTTATGCGTCCAGGTTGAAAGATAAGTATCATCCAACAAATTTAATTCCTGTGATAGAAAGGTGAGTTCAAGAGCCATTTTTAGCAGTTGGATCTTGTGTTAATAGTGCCTGATTGGTATGATTAATACTATACACTGTTCTCTCGTAGTCTTGATATCCCAGTCTTGGTTTCTTTTCAGGAGGAATGAACTTGCACGGAAGGTGGCGAATGATTTCTTACTTGATTTGCAGAGCGGGGCACTAGATTTGTAAGATCATTTCCTTGACTTATTTAGCACATTTACAATTATTTTCGCCATTTTGCTATCTATAAAGCTCACAATTTCCTCCTGATTGGTTCCAGAGGTCCTGGAGTGACAGCATTGAATAAATCCAGCCGGACCAGTGAACCAAATTCCGAGGATGAAGAAGCCGGTGGTGGTAAAAGAAGAAGAAATGCTAGGGGAGAACCTAAGGAAAGTGATCTTCTTTCAGCCGCACCAAAAGCACCTAGTTTCAGTTCTGATCCTATGAGAATCCTAACTGACGTCGAACTAGCTCAAGCCCTTGTGCGTAAGCTAGACTCTGAGAAAGGAATTCAGGAAAACATGTTATCAGGTTCAGAAAATGAAAGCTCGGGTAGGGATAAGCCACACAGTGGTTCAACTGGTCCAGTTGTAATCATAAGGGGGTTGACATCTGTGAAGGGCCTTGAGGGTGTTGAATTGCTTGACACGCTTCTAACGTATCTCTGGCGTGTTCATGGTGTGGACTATTATGGAATGGTGGAAACAAATGAAGCTAAGGGTTTGCGGCACGTGAGAGCTGAAGGGAAAGGTTCTGGTGCAAAAGGCGATGAGAGCGAAAATAAATTTGACTCTCATTGGCAAGAGAGGTTGAAAGGTCAAGATCCCTTGGAAGTAATGGCTGCCAAAGAAAAGTTAGATGCTGCCGCTATTGATGCTTTAGATCCACATGTACGAAAGATTAGGGATGAGAAGTATGGTTGGAAATATGGTTGTGGAGCCAAAGGCTGTACGAAGCTGTTTCATGCTGCTGAGTTTGTGCACAAGCATCTCAAGCTGAAACATACTGAGCTTGTCGTGGACGCGACTGGCAAAGTGCGGGAAGAACTGTATTTTCAGAACTATATGAAGTATGTGCAAATTTTCTCTTGGATTGCCCATGTAATATCTGACAAGTTTGACATATAAACATTATGTGTCATTTGCAGTGATCCTAATGCGCCAGGAGGACAACCAGCCATACAGCAATCTGGCCCGGTAAAAGATCCTTTTTAACATTTATTGAAATTATCCCTTGGAGTTTCACTTATGTAGCTTTGCTTTGAGTGTTACTCACATGGGCGAAATATATGCTTCTGACAGAGAGACAGACCTATGAGACGTAGACCAGGCATGGAGAATAGACTGAGGGATGATCGAGGTGGACGTCGAGAACGTGATGGACGGGACAATGGAAATGACAGAATTGATCGGTCAGAGGATCAACAGAGAGGTGATGGTAATGGTCCTGATGGTGGAAATCCTGAGGAAGCTGGGTACAATGCATTTGGTGGACAAGGCGGCGTTCATGTTCCTTCCTTCTCATCAGATGTAAATCCACCACCAGTGCTGATGCCTGTTCCTGGTGCGGGGTAGGTTAAAGAAAGACTCACTCTCTCGTTAACTTTTCAGCAGAGAAAAATAAAGAGTTACTGTGTTTTCGCAATGATCTTTAATGTTGTCGGAATGATGATGTTGGCAGGCCACTGGGACCATTTGTACCTGCACCACCTGAGTTTGCAATGCAGATGTTTAGGGACCCAAGTGGACCCAACCCTTCTTTTGAAGGTAGCGGCGGAGGTGGACCTGCCCCTTTCCTTATGCCTCCGGCCTTTAGACAGGACCCTAGACGGCTACGCAGGTAACGTGTTTCACTCTATGCTATGAGTATAACCATACCTTGCTTTCATCTAGTCTATAGTAGTGCGAATGGGTTCGGTTTGGTAGGCTGTAGAGTCTGACATGTGGTGGTGTTTTAGGATATGAAACTAATGTATGGAAAAAATGGTGCAGCTATCAAGACCTAGATGCTCCGGAAGAAGAGGTGACCGTTATTGATTACAGGAGCTTGTAGACGAAGAGGGAGAAAGCTAGAAAGACTCTCCGTCCGGTCAGGTCAAAGGAGAGTCAGTGTTAGAAAGTGAGCCAGCAGATTGGCAAAGTACATGACCTTTGGTGTATTCTTTCTTGTTCCTCCAGAATTTTCACGTACTAGAGCGTAAGACACGCCCTCCATATATTTTTCCTCTGTTTACTAATGGGGCATTCCTTGTGGTTTATAAATCTGTTGGGCGATGACATAAATGTGCATGTTTTGTATTCAGAAGTATTGCTGGCTCATCGACATTGTTTGTTGTAGTCCATGGTTTTCTAAAACTTGCTCCATTTCCCAACATTTTGATTCTCCATGATTTTCAAGCTGGTTCTAAAACATGCCAAAATGGTACTCAAACAATAAACAACGACATATCTTATCAAGAATGACTGTGTGTTGTTGATAAAATAACGAAAAATCTTACGATGATGGACGAATAAGTGGAAAGCAAAATGTAAACAGAAAAAAAAGAGTTGAGGGCACATTAATGAATTGGGGAATTCGTTTTACAATAGAGAATAACTTCTTTGATCATCTCGTCCCTGTCATCGCCTATGCTTGGACTACAACCGACAGAAAGAACCGGACATGATTTTACTGAGTGAACCGAGCTGCTCCTTCTTAACATTACCTTAGATTTTCTTCTTGACAGTGCCTTGGAGCTTTGACGTGACAATGCCTTGGAGCTTTGACGTGACAAAGCCTTAGACGACCTTTCATGTTGATCGTCTTCTTCCGCGGCCGCAGTGAAACACATACACAGACTCAAAAATGGTTTCATGAATCCAAAAAGTCTTTCACTTGTTCTTGTTTGTGACATTGTTATTTAATCCACCACACTCAAGAAACATAAATCTTACGAATACAAAGTCCAAGTAGATGTAAAATGTAGAAGATTTGTGTATTTTTTTAGTTTTTGGTAGTTCCTATAGATTAGGGACGATGACCGTATATATATAAGCATACAAAGTTGATTACAGTTTCGTGTTTTGTTATTATACTTCTGTCCAAACGAGTAGGGTATTTTTGGCAAAATCGAAAAGTTTTAGGATTCCTATAAAGACTACACGGTGTGTTAATGATGGTATTTCCTTACTTAAATTATCTCATCAATGGAAGTTTTACTGTTTGATCAAGATTTGAATTAATGTTGTGGCTAAATTTGAGGATCCATATATTGTTACTTACCACATTTTTGGGATACAAAATCTGCCGTAATATCGTCATTAAATAACTGAAATGGCCCAAAGAGAGGGGACATTGTTGTTAATGATGTCGGATCAGAAATGATATTTTTTCACTAATCGTATTTTTTAATGCCAATTTGAAGCATATATTATTATAGTATGTAAAATATAAATTAATATGTCTAGTTACATAAGTCTTTTTTTTTGTCACAATAATAATTTTATTCAAGTAAAATAGTTGAGGTAAAACCTTACAAAACAACTTAAGATCACCGAACTAATAGAAAATAACAATAAAAATAAAAAAAACAAATAAAGAACCAAAGAAATTAACTCTTTCTAAGCAAATCTAGCTGATTAACAAACCAAACAGTTCCATGACTTGTAATATAAAATTGATAATAATGGTCCTTTGTGATATTTTTCGTCATGCGAAAAGTGACCTGATTAGCAAAATGGTCGACTAACATAAGAGATCAGCAGTGAGCACTAAGTCTAGTTAAGTTTAAAAAATCTATATGCAAAAGAAAAAAAAGGGGAAAAAAAATGATTCGTTAAAATTTTCCTTGTGGAATCCCCTTAGCCTATTGGTGAGAGGGGTTAAAGCCTTCTACAGCAGGTACGGGGTTCGAACAACTACACTTGGCAGATGCATGAGCTTGGAGTTAACGAATATTTAGAATGATGCAGGCAGATCCGTTATTCATATTGCGGAAAAAATTGCACGATGGAATTGTTTGTAAAACAGTTCATTCAAATCATTTTTTTCGAAAACTAAAAAGAGAATTTGTATTATGATTTTTTTTTGTCAACTATTTTATATTACTAACGAAATAATTACAACGGGGCCAAACACAGTTACAAACAATTTGCTAATTGTGATATGGAAGAATTAAAGCCCAATAACTTAAATTACAAAACACTTAAACAAAACTGTAGATTAAGGACTACGTGTTGCACGTATGAAGGTCTCGAGAATCTTCTCTCACAAACTCCGCCGCCTTCAACAATGCTCTGCACTTTGGCTCCAATGAAACCTTTATTCGCCGCTTTCTCTTGGCCACCTGAAATTCTTAACACCATCTGAATCAAACCTGAGTTGACATCAATTGGCCGATTTCTTGGAAAAATCATGCAACTCGACGAGGACCTCAAATCTTCATCGTCCAAAATAGATCAACCAAAAATTTAAAACACTAACCTCTTGAAAACTACACTCTATATTATCTCAAGTTCTGAACGTAGATTTAGGGAATTTGTGATATAATTAAAATTCATGATGATAAAAAAAAACTAATTTTACCGAAATACACATTACAAGTTTTTTTTTTTTACAACCATATATATTATCTAATCCTAACGACTTTCTTTACTAACTTGAAATCGAGACTACATAGCTATCACTTAGGGGTGTTCAATCCGGCCAAACCGAATTACACCGAACCGAACCAAAAAAATTGATATGGTACAAATATGGTTATACCAGATTAACCATATGGTTATGATTTTATAAAAACCGTGGATACGGATATGGTACGGTAATAAACCTAGAAAACCGATTAAACCGAAAAAATTGATTTATTTATATCCGAAATATTATATATATATATATATATTATGTTAAGAATCTTACCGAAAATCTTAACTTAAATATTAAACTAATATAAGTAGTATAATTAGAAAAACTCTAATGATCTATCTATATAATTATAAATCTTTATATATAAAGTATACGATCTTAAGATAACGGCGGCTCCCTAAGAGAACATCTTACGGAAGATAATTTATATCTTGTGTGTATTGATTTATTATATATAATTATGTAGTGATAACTAAATCTAATTAAATGTATTGCTGTTTTTTCTTTTTTATATAGAGTTCTCTACGATCAAAGTAGGAGACGAGAGTCAATGGTGAATGGAAAAGTTGAATTTAATGTTTTTCATGGTTTTAGTTTCTGGTTCATTGATATTCTTTTAAAATTTTAATTTTTCATAAAGTTTATTACTTTTTTTTAAGGGAAATGTTGTGTTTTTGTTTTTTTATTTTGGTTAATTTTAGTTATTTATATTTCTTTATATAGCTGAAATCCACATTATTTAAAAATAAAATCAAATACAATAGTTTTCCGTTAAAAACCGAATAAACCAAATGTATCCAAATCGAACCAAACCGAAATAGATATAGTAATAATATAGTAACTAAATTTCGTAAACTGATAAACCGAAAAATCCAAAAACCAAACCAAAACCAAACCAAAAATCATATTAAACACCCCAAATCTGAGTGATAGGTAATACAAACTATCCAAATTTAAGCACAATAATATATATAATAAAAATGAATTTACATGCTACTTTCTCTACTAGATAAGCTTTATGCGCTATGAATAGTAAATCTGTTAGTTAAGTAAATAAAGTAAATCATTTCATAATTTTTTTATTTTTTATTTTATCTTCATCATTTATCATTTCATAATTTGTTTTATTGCTCTGTCAAATTTATAAAAATTCAATCTAATCTCCCAAAAATCGATCAAGTCATATATATATATGCACTTCTTTTATTTTAATTTATTTGTTGAACCCTAAAATTAACACCGGAATTTTGTTTTTGTTTAGTTTCCTATTCAAAAATTTCTTGTTCAGCTCTCGGCAACGCACCGCCGTGTTCTCTCTTCCTCAGGTAAGCTTCTTCGCGCTTTCTCTTCTTCTCTACATTTTCTAGCTCCTAACGATTTCAAACTACAGATTATTGATAAACCCTAGTTGATTGCTATGAGGTAGAAACCCTAATTTCTAAGTTTTTTTATATAGACTATTGAAGATGGGAATCATTTAGAAGTTCTCTACTAAGTGAAGAAGATGGATACTCATTTGGTTGACGAAATGGTGAATAATAATCATGGAGTAGGAGATGAAGGAGATGCTGAACCTCCTGGTGATTGTAACGGAACGAATAACATCGAGGGTTCTTTAGGAGTCGAAGATGAAAGTGGAATCGAGGAGCCATTTGTTGGTATGGAGTTTAGTTCGGAGAAAGATGCTAAATCTTTCTATGATGAGTATTCTAGGCAGCTTGGTTTTACTTTTAAGCCTGTTTCTAAGATTGATGGTTCCGTTATCGCTCGGGAGTTTGTGTGTAGTAGCAAAAAGTCGAAACGAAGACCTGCTGAAAGCTGTGCTGCAGTGGTTAGGATAGAGTTGAAAGGTCAGGATAAATGGGTTGTGACGAAGTTTGTTAAAGAGCATAGTCATGTGTTGGGTAGTGGTAATACACTCCATTGTATCCGTCCCCGTAGGCATTTTGCCAATTCGGAAAAGGGAAATTGTCAGGAAGGGGTGAATGTGCCTAGTGGTATGATGTATGTTTCTATGGATGGGAACGGCGTTCCGCTTGAATTTAGTAATAGAGGAGCTAGACTTGCGTCTAAGGATTCAAAGAGATCTCTAGGACGGGATGCACATAATCTGTTGGAATATTTTAAGAGGATGCAGGCGGAGAATCCTGGTTTTTTCTATGCGGTTGAGCTTGATGAAGACAATCAGATGACAAATGTATTCTGGTCAGATTCGAGATCTAGGATTGCTTATACTCATTTCGGCGACACTGTCACCTTAGATACAAGATACAGGTGCAACCAGTTTCGTGTTCCTTTTGCCCCGTTTACTGGGGTGAATCATCATGGTCAGACTATCCTTTTTGGCTGTGCACTGATATTGGATGAGTCCGACGCTTCCTTTATCTGGCTATTTAAGACTTTTCTCACAGCAATGAGAGATCAACCTCCCATCTCTTTGGTTACTGATCAAGATAGAGCCATACAGATTGCGGTTTCTCAGGTATTTCCAGGTGCTCGTCACTGTATTAATAAGTGGGATGTGTTAAGAGAAGGTCAGGAAAAGCTGGCTCATGTATGTGTTGCGTATCCCAGTTTTCAGGTTGAGCTTTATAACTGTATCAACTTCACTGAAACAATAGAGGAGTTTGAGTCATCCTGGAGTGGCATCATTGAAAAGTATGATTTAGGAAGACATGAATGGCTTAGTTCTTTATATAATGCTCGAGCTCAGTGGGTGCCTGTTTATTTCCGGGATTCCTTTTTCGCTGCAGTATCTCCTAGCCAAGGGTATCCTGGTTCTTTTTTCGATGGGTATGTTAATCAACAGACAACCCTTCCGATGTTCTTTAGGCTGTACGAAAGGGCTATGGAGAGTTGGTTTGAGATGGAGAATGAAGCAGATCTTGACACTGTCAACACGCCTCCAGTCTTGAAGACTCCATCACCCATGGAGAATCAGGCTGCGAATCTCTTTACGCGGAAAATCTTTACAAAGTTTCAGGAAGAGTTGGTAGAGACATTCGCTCACACTGCAACCCGAATTGATGATAATGATACTAGCAGCACATTTAGGGTTGCAAAATTTAATGACAACAAAGATTATGTAGTGACATTTTGCTACCCTGATATGAGAGCAAGCTGCAGCTGTCAAATGTTTGAGCACTCCGGCATACTCTGCCGACATGTTTTGACAGTGTTTGCTGTCACAAATATACTCACTTTGCCAGAACATTATATTCTGAGACGGTGGACAAGAAATGCTAAGAGCATTGCAGGTTTGGATGAGAATGTTAATGAAAATGGGCATTGTAGCTTGGTACACCGTTATAATCATTTATGTCGCGAGGCCATCAAGTATGCTGAGGAAGGGGCAATTACAACTGAAACTTATAATATTGCTTTGGGGGCTCTTAGAGAAGGTGGAAAGAAGGTTTCAGCTGTCAGGAAAAGTTTAGGTGGATCTGCACATCCTACCTCACATGGTGGTGGAATTCGTAACAATGAAAAGACTTCACCTTCAGTTGCTGACACAACCCCTTCTCTGTGGCCGCTTCAGGATGAAATGATACGCAAATTTAATCTTAACGATGGTGGGGCCAGAGCTCAGTCTGTTGCTGATTTGAATCTGCCTCGTATGGCACCAGTATCCGTTCACCGAGATGATGGGGCTCCTGAGAATATGGTATCCAGACGAAACCTTTCACAGACTTGTTCATTTTATTCTATTCGTGTTGGGTGGTATTTTGACTTGCTTTGTCATACAGGTAGCTCTTCCTTGTCTTAAGTCAATGACTTGGGTGATGGAAAGTAAGAGTACAATGCCGGGTGGTAGAGTTGCAGTTATCAATTTAAAGGTTCGCATTATATGATCCAAAACATTCCCTGTATGGTTTTTGTAGTAATCGACTTTTGCTGAATATTGGTCTGATATGAAAATTGCATCTAAAAAATATTAGATGTCGCCTCATGATCTTGAAGATTTGAATAGTTGACATTGCCCTTTCCAACAAATTAAATTTGCCTCGCTGAGTATAATGTAGGAAATCAAATGGGTGGCCTAGGCTAGCTAATTGCTATATAGATGTAGTTGGCCTCTTTAATGAGATTCTTTTTCATGATGTTTTCAGTTGCACGATTACAGAAAGGTTCCATCCGCAGATATGGAGGTCAAATTTCAGCTTTCTAGCGTCACACTTGAACCTATGTTAAGGTCTATGGCTTACATTAGCGAGCAACTCTCAGCTCCAGCCAATAGAGTCGCTGTCATCAATCTGAAGGTATTGTTTACATGCATAAGGGTAGTTTTCACTTGATGCGATGAAAGTTTGAAAATGTTGGAGTTCACTTTTCAGTTAAAGGATCTTCTTGGGAAGCATCTCTAAATTTTAATTAATTTAATGCCTTCGATGTCTACTTCCCTAATTATATTACATAACATTAGTGCAGGAAAAGTGTGTTGTTTGACTTGGTATCCCCACAATAGTTACAGATTCAGGATTCTGTTGTTCATTATAAGCTGCCACAGTTTTTGCAGTTATCCGTACCAGGATTTATACTTAAAATTTTGGGTCTTCCTATCGTAGCAAGAGGTTCTTTTGAAGTCTGCTTGGATTTGAATAGAAAACCGCTCGAAAGTTTGTTTCACCACTGCATGGTGCTCATGTTCATGAGAGGAACAAACTAGCTGTCGTACTGACTTCTTTCGTGATTCATTATTTTTAGTCTGCTTGTGGCTCTTAGTAATTATCGAGATTGATGTCTTACTCCACATCAGCAAATTGGTGCTTCAACGTACTGTGTGAAATAACCTTTGTGTTATATTTTCTCCAGCTTCAAGATACCGAGACAACAACAGGAGAATCAGAGGTCAAATTTCAGGTGTCACGGGATACACTAGGTGCCATGTTGAGATCAATGGCATATATCCGTGAGCAGCTATCTATTGTTGTAAGCGCACTCCCTTTCAATTCCTTTTTTGTTTTTTTTCTCTAAGTACTCCACTGAAAATTAGAAATCCAAGGATAGTTAAAAGCGATAGCAACCAATTAGGTTCACACGGATCATATTGGCTACTTGATCTGCATACCCTCCTATCGAGACTCTAATCTGTAACTTACATCCGCAGGGAGAGCCGCAAACAGAACCACATACGAAGAAGCAACGCAAGTGATGTTGAGAGAGGGGAGGAAGGAAGGAAGCAAGCACGAATTAAAGCTTAGGAAGATCCATCCTTGTTACCTTCATTAGGGTTCATCCGTTCGATCTTTGTGATTGGTGTTGTTTAGATATGTGATACAATGGTTTTTGTGTAACATATGTACAAGTGTCATGTCATTGAGTCTGATTCGAAGCCACGTTTTCAAGTGTATATATATATATCCTTCTTGTTCAGACATTGAACGCATCCTTAGTTTTGAGTGCAACTTGTATTTGATGGCCGTGTAGAAAAAAAAATGCTGGGAAATGGAAAAGTTTTGAAGGAAAGAGTAGAGGGTAACAACGCAACGTTGATACGACGCAATACTCAATACAAAAATTCTCGTGCACATTTATGCAATCGTCCATCAAAAAGAAAGTATATAGAGTGGCTTACGCTTTACTGAGTGAAAATTTGGATGAACAAGAGAGTATACAATATCAAACGACATTTACTTGCCAGTCTGCTGGCTCACCAGTTAACATTGATTCCTTTGACCCGACCTAACCTGTGCAAGTAAACTAAGCGTCCTCTCCAGCTCTCTCGTCTACAAGCTCCTGTAATCAATAACGGTCACCTCTTCCTCTGGAGCATCAAGATCTTGATAGCTGCACCATATTCTCTCGTACATTAGTTTCATACCGTAATTGAAACCCACGATATGTGGACTCCACAGCCTACCAAACCGAACCTATTCACACTACTACAGACCAGTTTAAAGCATTGTGTGTTTATACCCATAAGATAGAGTGAACCATGTTACCTGCGTAGCCGTCGGGGATCCTGTCTAAAGGTGGAAGACAAAAGAAAAGGGGCAGGTCCACCTCTGCCGCTACCTTCAAAAGAAGGGTTGGGTCCACTAGGGTCCCTGAACATCTGCATCGCAACTTCAGGTGGTGCAGGTACAAATGGTCCCAATGGCCTGCCATGTCATCATTCAGACAACATTACATATCACTGACCATATTTTAATCTAAGGCGAGATCATGAGAGAATGAGTCTTTCTTTAGCCTACCCGGCACCAGGAACAGGCATCAGCACTGGTGGTGCATTTACATCCGACGAGAAGGGAGGAACATGAATACCACCTTGTCCACCAAATGCATTGTACCCAACTTCCTCAGGATTTCCACCACCAGGACCATCACCATCACCTCTCTGTTGATCTTCTGACCGATCCATTCTGTCATTTCCATTACCCCTTACATCACGCTCTCTATGTGCCCCTCGATCATCCCTCAGTCTGTTCTCCATGCCTGGTCTACGTCTCATAGGTCTGTCTCTCTGTCGGAAGCATATATCTCGCCCGTGTAAGTAAAACACAAAGCAAAGCTACATACGTAAAACTCCAAGGGATAATTTCAATAAATGTTAAAGAGATCTTTTACCGGGCCAGATTGCTGTGTGGCTGGTTGTCCTCCTGGAGCATTAGGATCACTGCATATGACACAACATAATGTTTATATGTCAAACTCGTCAGAAATGACATGGGGAATCCAAGAGAAAAATAGCACATACTTCATGTAGTTCTGGAAATACAGTTCTTCCCGCACTTTGCCAGTCACGTCCACGACAAGCTCAGAATGTTTCAGCTTGAGATGCTTGTGCACAAATTCAGCAGCATGAAACAGCTTCGTGCAGCCTTTGGCTCCGCAACCATATTTCCAACCATACTTCTCATCTCTAATCTTTCTTACATGTGGATCTAAAGCTTCAATAGCAGCAGCATCTAACTTTTCTTTGGCAGCCATTACTTCCAAGGGATCTTGACCTTTCAACCTCTCTTGCCAGTAAGAGTCAAATTTATTTTCGCTCTCATCGCCTTTTGCATCAGAACCTTTTCCTTCGGCTCTCACATGCCGAAAACCCTTGGCTTCATTTGTTTCAACCATTCCATAATAGTCCACCCCATGAACACGCCAGAGATACGTTAGAAGCGTGTCAAGCAATTCAACACCCTCAAGGCCTTTAACTGATGTCAACCCTCTTATGATTATAACTGGACCAGTCGAACCACTGTGTGGCTTATCCCTACCCGAATTTTCATTTTCTGAACCTGATAAAAAGTTTTCCTGAATTCCTTTCTCAGAGTCTAGCTTACGCACAAGAGCTTGAGCTAGTTCAATATCAGTTACGATTCTCTTTGGATTAGAACTAAAACTGGGTGCTTTTGGTGCGGCTGAAAGAAGATCAGTTTCTTTACCTTCTCCCCTAGCATTTCTTCTTCTTTTACCACCACCGGCGTCTTCATCCTCAGAATTTGGCTCACTGGTCCGGCTAGATTTATTCAATGGTGTCACTGCAGGACCTCTGGAACAAATTAAAGGGGCATTGTGAGCTTTAGAGATAGCAAAATGATCATAATATAAATGTGGGGTAAAGGCCAAGTTAATGATCTTACAAATCTAATGACCCGCTCTGTAAATCAAGTAAGAAATCCTTCGCCACCTTCCCTGCAAGTCCATTCCTCCTGAAAATGTCAAAGGAATTTATAGTCAGAATCAAAATGTAAATTACAAAAAAAAAAAAAAAAAAAAAACCC
>OVAP01002845.1:6734-18224 GCA_900406295.1 Aurinia saxatilis
CCACGACCCTTCCGACCTTTCCGATGTGTCACACGATCCTTCCGAGGATCCTCCGACACGTTCCATGGTCTTTCTGACCGCGTCGGTCGCGAGCTACATCGCAACGTAGCTCGCGGGCGACAACTTATCATGTGGGTCGCGAGCTACATCGCAATGTAGCTCGCAGGCCACAACTTATCGCGTGGGTCGCGAGCTACTTCACAACGTAGCTCGCGGGCCACGACTTATTGCGTGGGTCGCGAACTACATCACAACGTAGCTCGAGGGCCACGACTTATCGCGTGGGTCGCGAGCTACATCACAACGTAGCTCGCAGTCCACGACTTATCGTATTGGTCGCGAGCTACTTCACGCCGTAGCTTGCAGGCCACGATTTTTCTCTTAACATCCGCGGGCCACGACTCCCTCGACAACGTCCCTCGACACGTCCCGCGGACAAGCAACCATGCACGGTTCACATAATGATCCCCATACTAACTTGGCGACCCAAGTCATTCCGTGGGTCCCGATTGATCAACGTTTGCAACATCGACAATCGGAGGACTCACGAAGAACATTTTGTATCCGTGATCACACTCTTTTTCCCTCGGTAAGGTCTTTTCCCACGTGGTTTTCCTTACCAAGGTTTTTAACGAGGTGGTCATCAGAGCACATACGACTCACGAGATTATCGGACAATCTCGTGGGCCCAGAAATATTCTTAGCTAGCCAAATAGCCCAGTTCCAAGTTTTGGGCCCATTTTCGTCAAGATCATAACCCTACAAAGTAATCCGAGCGCCGTCATGCAAGAAGGTTCGAGAACGAGTATATTCATCACATCTCGGAGAAGAGGAAATTATCCCAAAAACGATCGGAGAAAATGGAAGTTTATCGGAGGAAAGGGAAAGACGACCCATAAAGAGATTGGTCCCCAAGGCGGTTCGGCTAGTAGTATATATAGGATCTAAGGTCGAAGGTCTTAGATCATCTTCTCATTCTCTCAGACTTTGAATTCTCAAAGTAGCTTGTAATCTTTGAGAATCCGATCAATAAAATGACCTTACTTCCTAAGTCTTTTTCCATTGCTTTATGTTCTCTTACTCTCGAGCTGTTCACAGAGATATAGTCGACGATCCCTAATCGTTTCGTAGACAAGTTTTGGTTGTGTGAATTTTCGCCCATACAATTTGGCGCTGACTGTGGGGACCTCATCGCCTACTCCACACGAAGAATCGCTCTAATCCGAAGGCATGGTCCAAGTTAAAGAAACCCCTCAACAACCGGAACTCAATAACTCCCTGGTAACTCCAGCAACACGACCACTCAACCCAGACGGATCTGACATGGCCCCACCTGTCAACAACAGAGATAAAGACGCTCGCAACCTGGAAGGTCCTTCGAAAACTCCATCTGACGATGGTCAAGGCGTCACCACCAAGACACCAGCACCAACTGACCGCGACATGGTCAATACCTTGCTCACGGATCTGCTCGAGCGTTCTGCCAAGCAGGACAAGCTCAACCAGACGATCTTTACCCGACTGGAAGAACTAGCAACGCAAACCCGGCCCAGCAAGTCCATGTGAAGCCTCTTCCAGCAACCACCACCGGTCGATCCCAAACGCACGCCTGCAAACGCTATCGGGACCCGGAACCGAGTCATCGATCTCATTGACAACGACGGTGTGGTTCATACCGAACGCGACCTGATCCGCGAACCAGTTCTACCTGCTCAAACCCACAAACCAGAAAACACCGAACAACTCAGGCAGGAACTTGATCCTCAACAGTTCGAAGAGGAAGACAACACCGCAGGATACTCCGATGACGACCAGCTCGGCGTCGACAAAGCCGATATCCTCCGACTCAGCATCCATGCGAAAAACTGAAGCTACGATCCAGGAAGTAAGAACCCAAATCCACAAGGCGACTCGCCAGGAACCCGAGATTGACAGAGTCTTAGCCGAATCTTAGAAGACACCCTTCACCCCAGACATCACTGGGGCCCGAATCTCCGACCCTGGCAAAATCAGCAAGATCCCACACTACGACGGGACCACCGATCCGAGGGAACACCTAACGTCATTTCGGATTGCAATGAACCGAGCAAGGTTCCCTAGGGGGCATGAAGATGCTGGTTTCTGCCTTCTGTTCGTCGAGAATCTCAAAGGGCCCACGCTACAGTGGTTCTCGAGACTTCTGTCCAACTCTATCATTAGCTTCCACGAGCTAACGACCGCATTCCTCAAACAATACTCGATCTTCATAGGACGAGAAACTATTGACGCTGATCTAAGGTCTATTTCGNTGAAGATGCTGGTTTCTGCCTTCTGTTCGTCGAGAATCTCAAAGGGCCCACGCTACAGTGGTTCTCGAGACTTCTGTCCAACTCTATCACTAGCTTCCACGAGCTAACGACCGCATTCCTCAAACAATACTCGATCTTCATAGGACGAGAAACTATTGACGCTGATCTAAGGTCTATTTCGCAGGGACCCACGGAGTCTCTCCGATCTTTCATTACAAAGTTTAAGAAGCTGGTCTCGCAGGTCGAAGGAATGAGCGACCACGCAGCTTTACGCGCCCCTAAGAAGGGACTGTAGTATGAGTCCGAGTTTCGCAAGGAACTGGCGACCCACGAGTCACCTACTATCCAGGATGCTCTGCATCCTGCCAACAATTTCATAGTCAACGAGGAGGAGATGCAAGTCGATATCGTTCTCCGAAAGTGACGCTAAGGGAATCGATCAACCCCATCACGATCCACTCGTGATCAAGCTCGTGGTTAACGACTTCGATATGGCTAGAGTTTTGATTGATACATGTAGCTCAGTGGATGTTATCTTGAGGGAGACCCTACGCCGTATGAAGATCGATCCCTCCGACATCATCATCGCTCCGAAACCACTCACTGGTTTCTCTGGAGAAACTACCATGACCATTGGCACGATCAACCTGCCAGTTCAAGCCGGAGGAGTTACGAAGATTGTCCGATTCTCAGTAGCGGACCATCCAGATATCTATAATGCGATCCTCGGAACCCCATGGTTGAGTCTGATGCGGGCCGTGCCTTCAACTTACCACCTCTGCGTGAAGTTCCCCACCCCATCCGGAGTCAGAACGCTATGGGGAAGCCAGNAAAGCCAGAAAGAATCTCGCATATGTCTCATAACTGAGCAAGAGCTTTGCAAGCCGATACGAAGTAACGAGGATGATCAGCAAAAGAAGATGCCTAGAACAGACGACATGTCTACCTCATCTAGCGCATCCGAAGCTGCCAGCTCCGATATCCAACCTCGGACCCACGCTTAATCTCTTTTAAGCGGCGGAACTGAACTACGAGCCAACTTGATCCCCTTCTTGGGTACGTAGGCACTCGTCTTTACGACGAGCGCAGTTGGCCCTTCCTCCAAAAAGGGGGGGAGTGGGGTAGTATACTCCCACTCAATTTTCGTGGCTTACAAAAACTTTCGACCAACACGTTTTTCTTGGGCCACACCACCAATTCAGACAGCTCCAAGCCTGTTTCCGATCTCTATCCAGGTAATAAATCACCCTTCCGATAGCAAATACCTTAAACGAGCTAGACTTAGAACGGAACTCATATGCCTTACATTGCTTTGATTCATATCGCGGGTCCCGCACCTGGTCTACCAATAAAATTTCCATGTTCTACGGGGCATGCTGACACGATCACGTGGTTTTGGCCTCAGTATCAACTACTCCCGACGGGGAGCCGGTTGGTGTCAGAACCGACTCATGGTGATCAAGCTATATCAACGTGGGCCCTTACGGGAGCTCTTAAGATCAAATAAACTTGATTCTCTTAAGCTGATTCTCCTCTATCCTTTTACTGAAGCCCTTGGACGTCCACACTCTCTATATAAACAAAATTTTTGTCTCTGAAGAAGAGTGTTGTTCTCTTTCACCAAAACTCTCTAGAGAGAGCACTTTGCTTTCATTTCTTTCTCAAATCTTTTGTTATTTCGTTTTGTTGTTGTAAGGGAGAAGATTTCATCCTCTTTGTATTCTGATTTGGAGAAGTTTTCTGAACCCTTTTTTATTTATTTATGATAAGGATTTCTATCGCTTTTGCTATGGTTTCGGCTATCATTTTTTAGTACATCTTTTGTTGGGAATAGGAGTTTTCAATAGGTTATTTATGGCTTGACAGATAGGTAAGATTTGTGCTTAACACATGATTGCCTAGATTGACACCTTAGCGATTTTGTTATATATTAATCTGTTCATCTTGACAACTTGAAAAGACTGATAAGAACTAGTATTAAACGATAAATATCAACTTCTGCGGCTTGCTTTTCTAGTTCACCTTTGTGACTATTGTGTAAATTAGGATGTTAGTCATGTTTAATCATGACAATGAAAATAGGAAGATTAATTTACGACTGACTTGAATACTTAACCGGATTTATCTGCCTAGAAATCCTGAATAATTTAATGCATGGACCCTAGAGAATTCTCTAAAATACGACAATTGCAACAATAGTTTATTTATCTTTCATTTTATTTTGCATTTTATAAACAAAAACCTTCCATTCGATCGAACTACTAAACCCATTCGATCGATTGAAAACCAAAAACCTATATTTTGTTGTTGATCTCAAGTCAAATCGATTTTATTACTGTGTACACTTTGCCTCCCTGTGTATTTGATCTCTGATTATAAGTACTACTGTGAGAACTTGTACGCTTACATGAATATTTTAGGTGAAAACTACATCTTCATCAATTCTTACATTTTAAGTTTTTAACTCACAATGCACATCTTTCAAGATATTATAGTTATCTCTAGTATTCTAACCAACATTTCCACACAATAATAAAAAAAAAGAATATCAAGCAGCGTTACACGAGAGGATTAGTAAAATCTGATAAATTTTCATGTTAAATTTTCCGCTACATCATGTTTCGTAGTTTCATTTCCATAATATAGTTAGTATCAACGTTGTAGCAAATTGGCTACATTTAACTACAAAAATCATATAGGGACGAGCGAAAACTCAGAACACGAATTTTGAAGCAAATTTGTATATAATTATTTATAGCTACATTTCATAAAACATAACTACGGAAAACATTGTTGCTATGTGTAATGTTTCTTGTAGTATGTACTGTTTCTTGTAGTGTACAAATAACTCATGCAGCGACTAATTAGTGTAAGAAAATAATCAAATTCGCCCATCTAATTTTTTGGTTTAAGAAATACTATAAAATATATATAGTCGTTGTCAATCAGGTTTTCCATCGGATTCACTTATTATTGTTTTTGCATAGAAAGAAGAAAATGACTCTTACCTGCCTTACTGAAATATAACATTTTATATATATTTTAGAAAATGATTGTCTTGGCATGTATTACATTTCTTGGCGACCGATCCAAAGGAGATTTACCTGAAAGCTATATACACCAAAAAGTAATATTAACATATACTTGGTGGGTCTTGCAACTTTTCTGATATTGTCTATTCTACATCAAATGTTCATATCTTTTTTTTACTCATTCTAAATATCTTATATTATTTAAAGTTGGATTTAATTTATATTTTTATATAGCAAACACTTACTATTTAATCTTCTTATATAAATTTTGGATTTATGTAGAGAAATTTTAAGAAATACCAATTTTGTGGTATCTTTTTGAAAAATACTACTAAGTGTTATATAATTTCAAAACTATCATATTCATAAAAACATTTATAAATATAAATCAGATTATAATTATATTTTTATAAATCTTTATAATTTTGTATGTTATACAAAGTTATAGAACGTTTTATAAAGTTACTATAAAAGGGTAACTTCACGAAATGGCCATATTTGATATTTTAATTTACACAATGAGAACATTTGACGTGCTGCATAATTTACTGGCAGATGTAACATGCATAAGAAGACAACTATGTAGCAACATTAATATGACATAAGAATAAGATCAAACTAAAAAAATTAAACACTAATGATCAAATATAAATTATAAGGAACAAAATCTAAACCCTAATGATGAAAATATAAACCATCAGGAGCAAACCCTAAATCTTAATTATCAAACTATGAACCCTATGTAGTAAACACTAAACCTAATAATCAAATATAAACCCTAAATAGCAAATACTAAACCCTAAGGATAAAAATATAAACCCTAAAGAACAAATACTAAACCCAAAAGATAAAATATAAATCTTAATTAGTAAACCTTAAACCAATGGTCATGGCGGGGTCGAAGGCATAAGACGGTTATCCGTTGTCGTCTGGACCGCACGTTAGTCAATGGGGATTGGCACACCCGCTCCTTATTCTCCTTTGTAGACTATCTGGCAATGATTGGGTCGGACCATCGTCCGATTCTTGCTACGATTGATGATAAAGTTCCTCGGGGGTGAAAACAATTTTGATTTGATAAACGGTGGACACGGCGGTCAGAACTTAGTGATATTATCGCTGAGGAATGGAATGGTGGTGCAGATTCTGAACCTTTTTTGGACAAAATTATAAATTGCTGTAAAGAGCTCTCTAAGTGGCAGAAAGATTCGGTCGAAAAAGATAGACAATGAATCGGTGAACTCCAATTGCTGATTAAGTCGATCCAAATTGATGACACGAGATCACAAGAAGATCTAGCGGAAGCGAAACGTCAACTAACAGAGGCTTATAAAGAAGAGGACTTATACTGGAAACAGAAAATTCGGAATTCATGGTTAAAAGAGGGAGATCACAATACTAAATATTTTCATGCCCAGACCAAACAATGTCGGGCCCGTAATCGCATTATAGGGCTCACTGATCCTTCTGGTTCTTGGGTAACTTCGGAAAAAGAGGTTGAGGATATTGCGAATAATTACTTTAATGACATCTTCTCGACAACCTCGCCAGTGAGCCTTGATGGATTTTTGAGTGAAGTTCCCTCCTCTATTACAAGGGAAATGAATAATTTTTTAACGGCACCGGCAACTGAGGACGAAGTTTGAAAAGCCCTTATTCTGATGCACCCTGAAAAGGCACCCGGTCCGGATGGTATGACAACCTTTTTTACCAAACATCATGGGCATCAGTCAAATTTGATATTATAATTCTAGTGAATGAATTTATGCAAACGGTGCACTTGGATCCGCGTTTGAATACGAAAAATATTTGTTTTATCCCTAAATTGGAAAAGCCGACACGAATTTTGGAATTCCGGCGTATTAGCCTCTGTAATGTGGGATATAAAATTATCTCCAAATTGCTCACGAAGCGTCTAAAATTACTTCAACCCAAGTTAATTTCGGAAACTTAATCTGCCTTTGTTTCTGGTCGATTAATTTCGGATAACATCCTAGCACAGAAAATGTTTCATGCCTTGCGCACAAATAACTCATGTAAGCACAAGAATATGGCAATAAAAAAAATACATGAGCAAGGCTTTTGACAAAGTGGAATGGACTTTTATCGAACAGCTTCTACTCAAAATGGGATTTGATCGATTATGGGTTACATGGATAATGGGGTGCATTACGTCTGTTACCTATTAGGTGCTTATGAATGGCCAACCAAATGGCAATATCATCCCTCAAAGAGGATTGCGGCAAGGTGATCATTTATCACCATTTTTGTTCATTCTATGTACGGAAGCCCTGGTGGTAAATTTAAAGAAATTGGAGCGGGAGAAGAGACTCACCGGTCTTAAAGTGGCTCGTACAAGCCCTCCCGTTTCGCACCTTCTATTTACCGATGATAGTCTTTTCTTCTGCCAGGCCTCCCTTCAAGAATGCTCGGTGATCCTAGATATACTAAAAGCTTATGAAAAAGTTTCGGGTCAGCAAATGAATTTTGATAAATCTTCAATCCAATATGGCCACAAAGTTGACCCCGCAGTGCGCGAGGCCACACAAACACTGTTGGGTATCAAAAATCTAGGAGGCATGGGTAACTACTTAGGACTACCTGAAAGTCTGGGTGGCCCAAAGACAAAGGTTTTTGCCTTTGTCAAGGAAAATGTTCAAAGTCGGGTTAATGGTTGGTCCTCCCGGCTCCTCTACAAAGGGGGAAAAGAGGTTTTGTTGAAATTGGTCACCACGGCAGTCCTGGCTTATAGAATGACATGCTTTGTCTACCAAAGACAATTACTTCCAACCTTAATAGCGCCATTGCTAAATTCTTGTAGGAGTCGAACCATCACCATGGGGTTCATTGGCTCTCATGGGATAAGATGTGTACATATAAGTCAGATGGGGGACTAGGTTTTCACTATATTGAAGATTTTAATATGGCTTTATTGGCAAAGCAATTATGGTGGTTCATTAAACATCCCATGTCCCTCTTGGCACGGGTTTTAAAGGGGAGATATTATAGGAATTCTCATCCACTGGATTCGTTCAAGGTTTCTAACCTTTCATACGGTTGGAGAAGTATAATCTCGGCCCGTGACTTGGTTAAAGGTGGATTGATTCTCCGAGTTGGATCTGGCAATTTGATTTCGGTTTGGAATGATCCTTGGATACCAGAACCTTCACCACGATCAGCAGTTTGTAATGGGATAAATTATTATCCCAACCTTATGGTCAACCATTTAGTAGATCCCCTCACTTATATCTAGAAACTGGATCTATTAAATGCGATTATGGTTTCGGAAGTCATTCCTTTTATCCGCAGTATCCCAATCAGCCTCTCGTTTAAGCCACACACACTTGAATGAAATTACACTAAATCGGGAATATATTATGTTAAATTAGGTTACCAGCTATTATCAAAAGGGTCGCTATTTAAGCGAGTGAATCATTTTTTTGGTCCATATGTTACGGATTTGTAAACCTTTGACTGGAAACTACAGTGCCCGCCTAAGCTAAAACACATTGTTTGGCAGATCATATTAGGGTGTTTTTAAGTTATTGCACGTCTTCGAGGACGGGGAGTGCCCTGTGATGGTTCATGTCCTCGCTGCAGCGCTGAGTCAGAAACCATTAATCATGCGCTATTTGAATGCCCACCCTCATTACAAGCCTGGGCCATGTCGAGAACTCCTTCCCCTCCACGTACCTTCCCGGGGCCTTTGGTTTTCGCTACTTTTGATTATTTATTTTGGCGTCTTCCGCCATATATGATCAATAAGGCCTTTCTTTGGACTCTTTGGTATATTTGGAAAGCACAGAATGATAAAGTCTTCTGAAATTTTGATTGGAATCCTGAAAACGTCGTCCAACAAGCAGAAATGGAAGCTCTCTCATGGCAATGTGCTCAAGGTGTTAACCAATTGGGAGATCTCACGCTACCCGGCTCGCCCACTTCTGTTTCCTTGACGGCTCCTGGACGGCCACCGGCAATCTCTCGGGCATAGGATGGTACCAGAATGATCGTGACTCATGCATCCTTATGGGTGTTTGTAATCTCCGACGCAGCCAATCCCCTCTACATGCGGAAGTTGAAGCCCTACTTTGGGCCATGCTAAGTATAATCGACCACCATAAGCTTGCAATATCTTTCGCCACAGATTCGCAGGAGCTTGTCAAGATGGTAAATTCACCAACGGAATGGCCAGCTTTCTCAGTTTATTTGGAGGACGTCATGCGACTACAAAGACTTTTCACCAGCTTCTCCTTGTTCTATGTACCTCGTAGCTGCAATTCCAAGGCGGATGTCGTGGCACGCAGTGCCATGACTTATTCGCAGGATATTAGCTATGTTAGTGATGTACCACCGGTTTGGCTTTCTCATCTGGTTTAGTAGTATTTTATAAATGTTGTCGATAAAAAAAAATTAAACCTTAAACCTTAGTGATCAAATATAAACCCTAAGAACCATAAGGATGAAAATATAAACCATAAAGACCAAACCCTAAACCCTAATGATCAAACTATAAACCATATGTAGTAAACACCAAACCATAATAATCAAATATAAACTCTAAAGAGCAAACACTAAACCCTACGGATAAATATATAAACCCTAATTAGTAAACCTTTAAACCTAGTGATTGAATATAAACCATTAGGAGCAAAAACTAAACCCTAAGGATGAAAATATAACCCATAAGGAGCAAATTCTAAACCCTAATGATCAAACCATAAAACTTAATGATCAAACTATAAACCCTTTGTAGCAAACACTAAACATTGATAATCAAATATAAACCCTATAAAGCAAACATTAAACCCTAATGATCAAAATATAAATCCTAATTAGTAAACCTTAAACCCTAGTGATCAAATATAAATCCTAATTAGTAAACCTTAAACCCTAGTGATCAAATATAAACCCTAAAAAATCTAAATCCTTATGATCAAATTTAATTTATCATGAGTAAACATTTACATATTTAATTATCTACACAGTCTACGTAGTAATTATGTTTTTAAATATGTTGAAATAAGAGTGAGTGAGAGAGAAAGAGATGTGCCAGAGGGATAAAATCAGATTCACAATCAATAATATGTAGCGTATCACAAGTCTACGAAATACAACTAGCTTTTTAATTAAAATATTTTTGTTAGTTATTTCGGGCAATTACCCTAAAAAAACTAGTGGTACCTAAAAGAAAAAAGTTCTAAAGATAATATTTCGATATTTGGTACGCACGACTTTCAAACATAAATCATAACTATGTTATATGTTTAGGGTTTTATATTTTGTATTTGTTAATGGACGAGATAATAGTGGTCCTTGAAGTCAAAATATTATTGCTTAATGCTTATCATTCCATGATAAGGACTTCGTAAACGTGAATTACGACACATTACATGAGTTCTACATTTCCTTTGTTATTTAGGCAGGCTAAAAAATAAACATGATTTTGTGAAGGTTGGTGATTTATTGGAGAAACATATATAATTAATCGTTATTAATGTTTACGTAAAAAAGTCATTAAAAATAAAATAAAAAAGACCCGTAAAAGAGTATAAATTTATACTTGCTCATTACAATATGTTTTTTTTTTTTTTTGATAACTAAAATATAATAAATGGTGCATCTGCCGGGAGTTGAACCCGGCTCATTACAATACGCTTGGCCATCGTCTTTCTTTAACCCAAATTTTGTAGTTATGCAAGATTGTAATCTTGGTAAAAGTAAAACATTAGTAAAAAAGTAATTATTTTGTACGTTTTAACCGTTACGCTCTCTCAATATAAAACAAATAAGCCACAGCTGAAAATATTCATCAACCAAACAAACAAATACACTTCACTAGAAAGACCTTTATTTAATCAGATCATTAAAAAAAATTACAAATGAAATTCTCAAAATCGTCTTCTTCACATCGCGAGAATCTCTTCTCCTCTTCTCGTCGCTGGAGTCTTCTTCACCATCGATCATCACAATTCCTTCTTCGTTTAGGTTTCTTCTTTCGTCTTTTGATACTTTCTTCTTCTTCTCCTTCTTCTTCTTCTTCAATTAGATCGATCCCTTATCATTTTTTCAATTTTGAAGCTCTTTANTCTCCTTCTTCTTCTTCTTCAATTAGATCGATCCCTTATCATTTTTTCAATTTTGAAGCTCTTTATGATGGATAGAGAATCTGA
>OVAP01002846.1:5491-18207 GCA_900406295.1 Aurinia saxatilis
TCTTTTTTTTTTTTTTTTTTGATCACGCACAATTTTATACATCTAATACAGTTGGTTGGACGCGTTTTTCAAAATTTATCTGTCAATTTGGTTATCCATAGATAGCTTTGATGCTAAACTATTGCATATTTCAGCAATCTCAGTTATGGATTTGGATTTGGTCAAAAAGGATTTGTGAAAATGTTATTATTCAAAAACTCACTCTTCAGAAATATACACAAACAGAACTTAGGAATATAATGAACAAATACATACCATGATTTACATTGCTAATATAAAACACAAAGCACATAGTGTTTACTAAGAATTTAAGGAATGAGTTTTTCATCTCTCATCACATCAATCCAATACAAAATCGAATCTAGGGTTCTATATTTTCTCTTAAACCCAAACCTATCTACTTTCTCTCTACTACCAAGAAGCTTAACAGGACATCTAAACAGAACATCCAAGAAAACCCAATTTGCCAAATCCTCAATCTTTGTCCCCACAAGCCTCTCCTTCAGCACAATCTCATCCCACACATGTGTTCTCTCACCCATCTCTCTCTCAAACCAGAATGCCTCATCAAACATCGTCGCTTCATTAACTTGCACTCCAAGTTTTCTCCCGATTTCTGGCCAAATCTCTTTCCAAGTGAACCCTACACCATTAATCGCGTTAAAGGCTTCACCCTTATCGCGTACTCTCCAACTAGTAGCAGCAAAAATATGCTGTTCCGCTACTAAATTCGCATCAGACCCATCAATGTAACTCTCTTCCCAACATTCTCTCGTCCCTCCAAACACAAAAGGAAGATTCAAATACTTACACATAGCTCCATAGACACAAAGACTTCCCATGAAATTGTAGAGAGTTCTTGTTGAGCATCCCATAAGCAAACCGGGTCTTTGAACCGACCAAACAACCCCATTCTTACCAGAGATCTTCTCCTCCAACAAATCCTCCAAAATGTAGTAGAAGTTCCTCTCGGAGCTCTTTCTAGGACAGTCCTCGCTGTAATAACACAAACTCGAACCTTGATGAGTCTCTCCCACCAGAGAGACATAATGCTTCATCCCGGTCTGAAGCGAGAAATGCTTTAACCTCTTGGCGTTTGGGAGAATCGCGTCCAAAGCGTTTGCGAGCATTGTCTTGTTCTGGACACAACACTCGTCGCTATCCAATGGATACTCACCAGACCACGTGACCCAGAACACGTGACTCACGATGTCCTGTAATGGAGACAATCTCTGTTTGGTCTCTAATGCGTTAAGCAGATCACAGGAGATGAAATTGTACATCATCTTCGACATTGAACTGATCTCCGGGTTTCGTGCAACACCGTAGATTCTCCATTCGGATTTGGACATTAGTAGTGTCTTTACAATCTCTCGACCCACGAGTCCAGTGACGCCGAAGATTAACGCCACGTTCTCGTCTTCGTCTCTTCTCATTAAGCTGATATTTTCAGACCCCATTGTGACTTTTAGAGAGTTGTTTCTAGACTTTTTGAACATGACTGATCTTAGATGAATGTTATTATATAGGTGACAAAAAACATTTATTAGTAGAGACAAAGTTGTGGGATTGATTCAACGGGTTATAGGAGAGTTTCAAGACTCGATGCTTACCTGTGTTTTTAAAAGGCTATGTTATAATACCCAAGCAACTTGCTTTTGGCCACAGCTATGATTCAGCATAACTAAGCACATTTTTTATATTAATTTTGTTCAAGTCAACAGTATTTATAGTTTCATGGCTTTTTTATATGTTTAATTTGGTTTCGTCTGAAAGGCCAACTATTTTACGGTCAACATGCTTTGGTGAGAAGTTTCCCGCAAGTGCACCACCATCGATATAATTTCATGTTACAATTTACCTTTGATGGAGAAAACTAGTTATGATGGCTATAGATTGCAATATTAGTAGTATCTAGTATCCATAACGGAGTTTTCTAACCAATCCGAACTATATGTAAATATGATAACCAAACCATTTGACCTGATTGTTTTATTTTCAAAATTAAATTTCTAAGCATCCTTCTTAGGAAAATTGTTTTTTCAACATTATATAATTTTGTCATATTAACATAATCGAGTTTTATAACAGATCTGAATTCTTTGTACATACGATAACAAAACCATTTAACCCTGAGACAATTTTTTTTTAAAATTGTTTTCTAAACATCCTTCTTATAGGACAATCAACTGTTTTTCCAACATTATATAATTTTGTTTTGTGAATGGCCAAATTACATAATCTCGTATTTCCATTGAAACTTATAGATATACGTGATTGGTTTTCATTCTTATCATTTATCATTGTGTATGTTTTGCAAAAATTACCCCCAAAACAAGGAAAAAAAAATCTAGAAATCCAATAGAATCTTGTCACATAGAGAAGTTTTGGTTATTTTGTTAAGTATGTTTTTCTTTGTTGGTTATTTTCCTCAATTTCTATTTAAATTTGTGGTTGGATACAAAAGCCAGAGTTCTTACACTCCCTCTGTTTTCTAATATAAAATATTTTAGAAGAATTTTTTTGTTTCATTTTATATAATGTTTTACAAATTTTTATGCATATTTTAATGCTATTGGATACATTTTGACTTTTAAATTTTGCAATATTTTTTTTATTGGCTAAAATATATTATTAACAATTTATTAAATGATATTTTATTTTGTTTCAAAATTTCTTAAATAACACAATTTTATCTAAACTATCTTATATAATGAGACAGAGGGAGTAGTTTTTATACGAACCATCGTGTACAGCATTTTGTTAACTTCTCAATCGGACGGTCAAAATTACAATCTGGCCGAGGCCGTTACGTTGCCGGCCAGCTTATTATATTATACACTTCAAGTGGGTCTTTTAAGTTAACAGTCTTACAGGTCAAAACCGAATATTAACGGAAAATTTTATTATAATAGTTACACACTTGTGATTTCTTTTATATATATACCGAACTCATGTACCAGAACTTATACCAATCTGATATCTAACTGTCATTTGATATATGCATTGGTCAAATAATATGTGGTCATAAGCTGACTATAACTGTAAATACGTGGTGGTTTAGGGTTCTTAAAAGTACCCATATTCAATAGTTTATCCCTATATGAAAAGTGCGATTTACGTTTTAAATATCAGATTATCAGCGGTTGATTTCGAACACTAGAAAACATTATTCTAATTCATAGTTCCACTGTATATTAAAAATGTTACTTGTTTTTAAAATTCTATGCATTAAAACAAAAAGAAAATCATATTTAGTTATAAAGTTTAAGAAACGATACGCTATTTTACTCATTAACTTTTTAGAAATGACGAAATCGATATTGTTCACGTATGCGTTAATTTTGTTCCGCGGATATATTCGTCAAAAGCTTTGATCACATATACGTCAATCATCTTCCATAAAACTGAATTTTATATAAGTATGTACTATATAATTAAAATGTGACAATAATGGATGGGTCTGTTGGAGAAACTGAATGAAGTAGATGTAGATGTATGCAGTGAATCTCTCGTCCCAAAGACATTGAAGAGCTAAAAACCACACACTTGGTTCTGTCCAAGATTTTAAAATAGACACCATGTTTTGTGGTAGACCTACACAATCCTCTTCTTTCAATTTTTGTCTTCCTCCTTAATATATGCATTGAGTACACCCATTTCTTATGTTTAAACAATACTACAAAGTTTTATTTTGTTTTTTTAAAAGAATAGTAGCTCTGTTTTGTGGAATTGTTAAAGTGTTTTACGATGTGATTCGTAAAGTATTTTTTCATAAATATATATCTCCCAATTACACGATTGCATAGTTCTAACTTGATTTGCCAATATCAATTGTAAATATATATGTTCCGAATAAGAAAAGTTTTTTTTGTCTATTACATTTGTTTTCTTAATGCAGACCAAAACGTGTGAATACTGGAATAAAAGTGAAATAGTCTAACCATGAACCAGTTCCTTCTTAACTTTTGATAGTTTTACAAATATTTTGTTCAGCAATGAAATTGAAACTAAATTTGAAATAAGATTAAAAAAATTTACAATAATTCTAAATTAAAATGTAAATTGGCCGCTCTATATGATAAGGTGATTCAAGTGGAGAAGGATATGATAGAGAAGCTATCAGACTTGCATACCATGAAGACTTGGCCAAAAACACTTTTGGTCGAGAAGAAATGACATCAGGTCAAAAAAGATTTGGCGAATCGACCATCAGACCAAATATAGCGGAGAAGACATATGAACCAGATTTAAAGGTATTGTACAAACAAACAACGGTCTAATCTAGACCTGACTAATTGGTCTACCTACTTTACACATCAAGGACTAGGACCAGCAACAAACCAAAACCAGATTCCAACCGAATCTGACCAAAACCATAACCAACTACTCAATATATAACACCATAACTTTTGACAAAAAAAAACACCATAACTAATTTCTTCTTATGCATGTTTTCTCAGAAAGCTACAAAAATAAAAGAACCAATATAAATACGTCCAATAAATACAGATGTGATCTTTCATGACTCTACGCTTTCCACTGAAGATGTACGTATGCATGCAGTGAATCTCTCGTCCCAAAGACATTGAAGAGCTAAAAACCACACACTTGGTTCTGTCCAAGATTTTAAAATGGAGACCATGTTTTGTGGTAGACCTACACAATTCTCTTCTTTTAATTTTTGTCTTCCTCACTGAATACAACTATTTTTCATGTTTAAACAATACTACAATGTTTTATTTAGTTTTTTTAAAAGAATAGTAGCTCGGATTTGTGAAATTGTTAAAGAGTACGTGTTTTACGATGTGATTCGTAAAGTATTTTTTTCCATATATATATATATATACTTCCCGATTACACGATTTCATAATTCTAAGTTCTAACTTGATTGGCCAATATCAATTGTAACTACTTATATATATGTAGAAAATAAGAATAATTTTACTTGTCTGTTACATTTACCTTTGATAGTTTTACAAATATTTTGTTCAGCAATGAAATTGAAGTTAAATTTGAAATCAGTCAAAACAAATATTTATACTTCAAAAATATAAACTGGTCCATGTAATTTGACAATAGATCCTAACCCCGAACGTGAAGATGATAAGGTGATCCAAGTTGAGAAGGACATGAAAAAGAAGCTACCAGATTTGGGTACCATGATAAGACTTGGCCAAAAAACACTTTTGGTCGAGAAGAAACACTTTTACTAAACTAAAGGAATAACAAAGACTCAAACACATTTGTCAAATTAAGTATATAAATTCAATTTAAAAACTGCCTAGTAATTTTAGTTTCTTTTGTGGCTTTTGACAAATGGTTTCTCAAGCTAATATGTCATTGTTCATACATTGAAAAACATCGTGAACAACATTTTGAAAAGTTTATTGAAAAACAACTTGCCAAACATCTACACTTGTACTGTATGTTTTGCCACATAGAAGCAAAAAAATCCTTGCCGTTCTCTAAACCTACATGTACAAAATCCAAATCTTCATATTTTAAAACAAAAACGGCAAGGAGTCTTTGTTTTCATGTGGCAAACGGCGTATTGTGTCTATAATGGGGACTTAAACGAAAACACATGAATATCAAAGGACCAAATCATAAATACCTTTTAACAATTCACTGAGAGATAAAAGTTTCGTACTCTCGCGACGGTGATCGAACTCGACGGCGACGAGGTAGAAGACAACCCTAGAAATGGCGGAGAAGCTTGCTCCAGAGAAACGGCACGATTTCATCTTCAATGGTTCCTCTCTCTCTCTTATTTTATATTATCGCAATGTTTAGCTGCGAATTTGTTCGATTCGATTGATTATGTTGTTCGATTTCGGATGGATTTTAGGTCAAAAGGTGTTCGAATGGGATCAAACCCTAGAGGAAGTGAACATTTACATAAATTTACCACCCAATGTTCATCCCAAGGCTTTCCATTGTAAAATTCAATCGAAGCATATCGAAGTTGGGATCAAAGGAAACCCTCCGTATCTCAATGTCAGTCTCTTTTAGCATATCGAAGAAACTGGATCTCGATGATACGATTGACTACGATATGTTGATTTTGCAGCATGATCTCAGTGCCCCTGTGAAGACTGATTGCTCCTTCTGGACTCTAGGTACTCCTTTGTTTACAATACATGTTCTTAAGCTGTAAATATGATCTGAATTTGGTGTAGATAGTACTACACACAGCTTGTTATTGAGAAAGTTGTTGGTATAGGATGACTGATGGAGTATTTAAACAGCTATGTTGTTTGGATCTTGAGTATTAAAGAACTTGAAGTTACTGGTTGCATCGAATTCAAGAGTTTAAATGGTTACGGTTCTGGTTTTAGATATATGCTTCTAAAATGGCTAGAAATGATATTTGAACCTGAAAGATATGATCTGAATTTGGTGTAAAGAATACTACACACAGCTTCTTATTAAGAAAGTTGTTGGTATAGGATGACTGATGGAATGTTGTACCACTCTTGTGAGTATAAAAGTTACTGGTACAGATATTTTAAGAGTTGAAATGATCCATTCACCATTCATCCATCCATCGTTTTTTGTTTCAAAATTACAGTAGGTTTTGGGGTTATTATCAGCATACTAACGTTAGGTCTGTGTGCTGTCAGTGGTTTGATAATCTGAAATTCTGTGTTTGATTTGGCAGAGGATGATATAATGCACATTACCCTGCAGAAGAGGGAGAAAGGGCAGACATGGGCATCTCCCATTCTGGGACAGGGCCAGTTGGATCCTTATGCCACTGATCTAGAGCAGAAGCGGCTCATGCTACAGAGGTTTCAAGAAGAGGTTAGCTATGTGTAAAATCCCCTAGGTTTAATATTATTGTTTTTTCTTTTGTAATTCGTTTGCTTGTTGTTAGAGGCCATCTTGGTCATCTGATTGATCTCTAAAGTAAATCTTGAGAAGCTGTTTACTGGGTAGAGTCTGTGTCATAATATGGTAACTACGGCACAGATACGATTTGGATGAGTCATGTCTAACTAAATGTTTTGCTTAGGCAGTTTCTTCATGTTTATGGATAAACAGTCTGCATAGAGCTGCGTATATAGTTGGCATATAATCTTGCTGTAATTTCCTTGCCATGGTGATGAAAGTATGTGCTCACTCTAAGTCTAACCGCATCTTAACGGTTTGGAAATGCATTGATCAAATTAACATGGCCAGACCCGAACTTTTGGGTCTGATCCATGAGTGCCTCTGTCCTATTGTTTTGGCTCTGCTTATATCCTTTTGATTCTTTGTATTGAGATCAAGTATGGGTTGCATTCTATTTGGATAAACTTCTTTTACATTTTCTCTGTCAAACTTTTGCAGAACCCGGGATTTGACTTTTCACAAGCTCAGTTCACGGGTAATTGTCCAGATCCGAGGGGCTTCATGGGGGGTATTCGTTCTGACTGAATGTAATCAACTCTTGTTTCTGTAGCATCCATGAGTTAACAAAATGTCTCATGGCGAATAAAAAAATGGCATGACTGTCTTCTGTATAAGTCGTCTTTACGCTACATGTTTAATCGTAAATAAATGTCTTTTGTTTCTATTTACTTATGGAACATCAAACAAGTCCACACAGCTGATTTCCATCTTCACAGCTGTATATTTGAAGTTACTTTTTACCTCCGCGTCTGATCATTTCATGAATTTAGCTATGAGCTTGTCACTTAGACTTGCGTCCTTTTAATGACGAGAACTTATGTGCCATAAACTTCTAACTGTCACTTGTTCTGTGGGTATTTGTTCTGTACATTCTTGATTCCTTGCAAAATGGTTAAGGAAAAACACATGCAGTTTGGAGGGAAAATGTGAACGTTTACCTCAAACCCAACAAGAATTTTATTTGTATAGAAGCAATTCCTGTTGCTCTTCGCTATTGTCTAGGTATTTTTTGGTGATCCATATATATGTCTACAGAACTTGCAGGAATCGAATCACGCTGCAGCACTACGTTTAGTGCTAATGCTTCGATGTCTGATAATGGAGTGGATCACACACTTTTTTTCAAATTTTCAGTGTTGTATAGCTTTATGAGCAGACTATCAAGTATAGGAAAGGTTCGTTTATTACTTCCAAATAAAGCTTTGGTAATGTTCTCGGGATGAAAACTGGTTGTGCTCTGAGCCTCTGACGAATAAGCGTGTCATTAGAGATGCGACGATAGCTTATGATCTTTGGAGTGGAAGGTGAGTTTCTGATCTCGATTCCTCATGTGACAATGCAGTTTTGGTGTGTCACACGACTATTTCTGTATATTTATCTGTCACACGACTCACACCAAAACTGCGTTGGCCACATGAAGAATCGAGATTAGAAATAGATTAGTCAAAGCAAGGCTTGTGATTAGGACCAATACTTTTAAAGGATTTTCACCTGATAGCTGATTTCCTAAGTATTTATGGCTTCATAATAGTTTAGTCAAAGGCTTGAGATTAGGACCAATACTTTAAGAATTTTTTCTTCTTGTAGGAGTAATATACTATATGCATGTATATTCGAGGGCAGCTTCACAGATAACAAACTCAAACTCTGACCATGGAAGCTCAAGCTGAAAGGAAAAGTTTGTTACTCATTAATGAAACAATGATACAAAGTGTTTCTTATATACTAATTTACAAGATGCTAACATAAGCTTAACTAATCTATAGGCTAACATGTGCCTGTATTCAAAATGTTAAAATGCACCATGAAGACTCATGATAACAGAGGTAAGAAGAATACAACAAAGAGGACAACATTAATGTTTTTCTTTTTTGAAACTGTTTTGAGAGCTGCAGACAACATTAATGTTCCATGAATCTGTACGTGAAAAATACAGAGCAGCCCAAAAAGCATTAGTCATTGACTTAGAGACTTGGAGTCGTGAAGATTAGCAGACGTAATTTTTGCTCCCCCCGTATTCACCCACAAGTATCAGGGTATTAACTTAATTTGACCTATATCAATAGAGGATCAAAATATTCAGAAAACAACACTGGTTTTTTCTTTTCTTGCATTACATTTTAACATTTTAATTCCATATCTACTCATATTCATCGGTAAAAACGTTATTTACTTCTTAAAATACTTCCATCACCGTAAACACTCTAGTGAATACTTCGATCATTCTAATATCAATAAAATACCAATGCAATAAAACAAAAATAAATAATTCAATATCGAAGAACGATAATACATCAAACTCATAAACTTCTGAAATAGGGCGTTATAAGCTAATTAAACCATTCAATAATTTTACCACCATGTCTATCATTTCATGTTATGATTACACAGTAACCTGCCAATCTCTCAAGCATCGTAGCAAGAAGCAAGAGGCTTAACCATATATACCCAATTTTTTTATTTCATTAATCACATATACCCACCTTTCTTCCTTTTAGTTATTTTTCTTGTGAGAAGTTTAAAATAACCCTATTTAAATATTAGCTATCTATGGGGTTTTAAGGTTTAGGATTTAGCCCTAAAATCCTAAAACCCTAAAAAGTCTTCCCACCCCTAATAAACCATAACCTCCTAAAATATAAACCCTAAATCATAACAATTAAACCCTAATAGTTATTAAAAATTAAACCCTAAGTTTATAAGGGTTTAACCCTAAATCCTAAACCCTAAGAAAATCATAAACTCTATAATTTTACTAAACCTTAAATCCTAAAATTCTAAACCCTAACAAATATATCATTTATAATGAAAAATAGCTTTGGTAAATGAAGGGTATTATGGTATTAAAAAAAAAAGTGGATATATGTGATTAAAAAAAGAGGTGTGGTTATATGTGGTTAGTGGGTATAGAAAGTTGGGTATATTTGTCATTCTCTCAAGCATCCATGTCATATAAATAATGAATCCATTAAAAAATGTTTATTTAATATCAATTATTTTTGAAAGTAAGCAATCCAAGAATACAAAGAACAATAAATCAAATCATAAAAATTTTAATATTACAAATCTAAATAAAGTTATCTAGATACTATTCCAAATTATTAAAAAAAATTTTAATCAGTTATTCACTTTCTCTTACTTACAATAAAGAGGGTAAATTGTCACATAATAAAAAACATACATCTATGGATATTTGGTAAGTTTGTCACTTTTCAAAATGTTTGTCCTCATCATGTACAAACGGCGTCTTACTTAGACAATAATGAAAATTGACGAAAGCCACACAAAAAAACTGAAATTATTAGGCCATGTATCTAAATGTAGATATATATAGTTAATTTGTTACATGTGTTTGATTATTTTTGTTGAGAAGCCTATACATATATTTTAGATTGGTAAATTTTTATTTTAATTTATTAAACTAAATTTTACATTCAATCTTGTGACATAATTACCTATCTGACATGGTTTGCTTAATTTTGTTGTTTCAGATTAAAGAGACTGATATCATACGATCTGGTAAGAAAAAGGATTTTTGGTTTACTCAAACAAATCTGTAGATGAATAAGATGCATTTGCATGTTTGAGTTAATGTTTGATATTTTAACTAAAGAATCTTAATATTTGATAAGTGTTATTTAATATTTAATATTTTAACTAATTTTTTAAAAAAATATGTTTGCGTGAAAAGCCTATAATTTTTTTTTTCAAATAGGTAAAATTTTATTTTTAATTAACTATATCACAAAATTGAATGCAATACGATTTGGCTATTATATTTATAGAGGAGGAACTAATTCGGCAATTCGATTATGTAATATTAGTAAATTACTTTTTGGATAAAATAAAAAACAATGTGGTTTATAGTTATATATATTCACAGGTTTCATTACTGTTATTGTGTATGTTTTACAACAATTTTATTATAGTCTTAATACTTTTAATAACAAATGCCGCATTTTTTCATCTCACCCTAAGCTTTTATGAGTTTAAGCGCGACACTAATCATGTAAGTTGGACTTTAGCCACCCATGAACAATCAATTTAAATCCATACTTATTCTTTTATCTTTAAGATAGTAGCTAGACCTCCGGAGAAAACATGAGGCCAACAATCATCAGTCATGTTAGTCAAAAGCTTTGATGACACATACGTCAAACTTCTTCCATGAAACTGAATATTATATAAGAATGTGTATTTAACACTACAGAAAATTGGGGTATTTATAGCCATATAATATAGCGTTACGTAGTTTTATACTATGGTTGATATGATTTGTTTTTGACATAGTGTTTCTATATTACCGCTATGTTTGAGTGGTCAAGGTTAACTAGTATACATAGCACTAAAAACGCTGTGTTTAGTTTAGGCGGAAATATTAATTGTGTTCACCACTTAGACGAAAAAACTAAGTGTATTTCCCGCTTAAACTTAGTGAAAAAAATAAGCGGGGCAAAAATTTTAGACTCCCTCCACTCTCTTCTAGTCTCCCAATTATTTCTCACATTCTTCAAGCGTTTTCTCTCCTCCCAATCTCAAATTACCATACCTAAATCCTGAAAGATCTCAAATCACCATTCTCCTACCCTTCTTCTTACGCTTAATTCTTACACAATTACAAGACTTTGAAAGGTTTGTTCTTAGATTTTGGTTTGGCGTTCTTAATTTTCTGGGTTTTGTTTCGAAAATTTCTGGGTTTCTAGCGATAGTCTTTAGGTTTTTGTTCTTTAAATTTATGAGGTTTCTGGCGATAGTCTCTAGGTTTTTGTTCTTCAAATTTCTGGGTTCCGATTCCGATAGTCATATAGATTTAGGCTATTCTGATTCCGTTGAGATGTCTTTTGATTTAAGGTTGTCGAAAGTGTTGTTCATTTAGGGTCAGAGGAACCATCCTTGGATACAATACTTGTGACTCAAAATGCATTTTCCTTCTTCATTGCATGTTATCAAATCTATGCACTTTCTTGTAGTACCAAATTAAAATATTCAGTTCTTGAGCTGATTTATGAATCTGGTTATCAAATATCTACATTTTCTCAATCATTTGTCTTGGTCCGAGTATAAAATAAGTTTATTTTTTGTTTGCAGTTTATTTTCTACAAGACTGTTGTCATTTAAGAGGTAATATACTCCATACTCATATTATCTTTTGTGATTTTTGAGGTGTTTTCGTAATATGAGTGTCTAATCGAAGAAAATATTATTACACTGTTTATATATATCCTTTGGTGGCAGAGTTGTGGTGTTCTTGTAACATGGACAAGTCTTGGGTTTGGTTACCAAGGTATGACCTTCCTGATTATTTTCTTTGATTTTTAATATTGGAAATGAGCTTTTGATTTGAACTTTGATATGTTTTTAACATGCAGAAATAGCGTAGAGTATGAGAAAGGTGCAACTGATTTTGTGCATGCATCAGCAAGGAGGATGGGTAATTCTGTCAACTTGTTCTGTCCATGTATTAATTGCTGCAATGTGTGCCATCAATCTGTGGAGACAGTAGTTGATCATCTGGTGATTCGAGGTATGGATCAGAAGTACAAGATAAATACATGCTGCAGTATTCATGGAGAGGAAAGGAATAAGATAGATGATAACCCGAGTTCTGCATTTGAAGCTTATGAGTTGATTAAAACAGATTTTTTCGAGCGCGAGGAAAATTCACAGTACCAAAATTACAATGGAGTCGAGCACGAGGCTGTTGGAAGTAAAGAAGATTCAGAGTTTAAGAAGAAGTTAGAGGATGCTGAAACTCCACTCTACTCCAACTGTTGATACACAAAAGTTTACCCTTTGTATTAACCGCAAGAGCACAGCTA